>DWLO01004414.1:0-10000 GCA_018245335.1 Dalla quadristriga | reverse complement strand
AAAAAACTAAACTACTCTTAACTAAATTAAAATATAAACATAAAATATAAATATAAATATTAAATATAAAACAAACTACCTACCTACCAAACTTATAAATAATTAAAAAAAAAAAAAAAAAAAATTTGGCCCCTCTGGTATTTAAATTAGATTTTTACTACATACTTGCTTCCACAGCTTGTAAGGGATTTGTAGTTTTTTAAATCTGCTGAGTCATAGTGTCGTATGCACGTCACAAGGTCCAATCGACTGCCTGAGCTAGTGCTGTACCGGTTGCCTCCTACAGATAAATATCCGAAGAGCTAGCGGTCCCCGACACAGGCTATCCGCACTTTATCAATCGAATTCCCATTTTTAATGGCCGCCTCGCGTGTCCCGCACTCAAATTAGCGTAGGTTAATCGCGGTGTCGCAATCGGAAACAGCCGAAGCGCGGTTTTTATTTTAAAAAACTACAGGCCAAGATAACGCCCTGGATTGTGCCGCCATGCTTTTTAGTGTAATTTAATACTTCGGACTGGTAACAGCGAAAAAAGTTGTGTAATCTGTGTCGCTATTAGCTTTAAAGGTTGGACGGGGGATTTGGGGAGGTTTGTTTCGAAAAGATAAAAGTTAAAGACTAAAAAAAGGTATTTAAGAAAATTTTGTCACGTTTGAAAATTTTCGTATTTGCAAAGTTATAAGTATTTTGTTCATAAATCTCAATTCATTTCACTATTTTATACGCCCTCATGACTAAACCAATCCAATAACATCAATCTGCACAGAAATTAGTAGAGAGGTAGGTTAGGGACATGAAGATGGTCATAGGATACTTTTGATCCAGAATAAATAAACAGATCCCGCGGGAAAGAAGACAATATAACACATTTAACATTTTAAATTAATATATGTATTGTAAATAAGCTTATATTTGTATATTAAGAATATTGGCATGTTAAAAATTATTTAAATCGGTAATGAAAAGAATACACCTTTATTTCGACAAATAGAACATTATATGTGGTACAATGGCAGCACAGTACAACAATGAGGTTTAAAAATTCAAACAAAATAATGAATGTGATAAATAAAAATAACTTAGGTACTTAACTATGTTACGAACATGTAGCATGGAGTAAAGGCTTATTTATTTTAATTTAATTTAAGTGTTTTGTAACTTGAACACTAGTAATAGCAGAAATATAGTTTTGAATTTATTGATCGCAACATACCACAGTTTATAAAAGAAAATTCAAAAAATTCAAAATTCAATACATTTTATTTCATCATAAGGTAATTAAATACATTTGAGAAACGTCACAACATGGAAAAAAAAACATAATACATTGATAGATAGCACGCAATTCGTCACTGATCTAGAAATCACTGACCAATTCCCCGTTAACACCTTATTATGTCACGATAGACAATACTTATCTTAGTCGTCGGCTTTATAAAAAATTATACATACTTAGCCTATATCATCATGTTATCGTTATGTTTTTGTAATTTTTGTTATATGAAAAAAAAATTAAAAAAAAAAAAAAAAAACTAGGGTAGGCCGGGAGAAAAAAAACAAGAAAAAATCATGAAATATAAAAACGGTACCTGAGCAAAGTCAATACATTGAACGTTAAATCTGCATCCCTGTCGTCCGTAGAACGTAATTTATCACGTCTCAAAGAACGAATGAAATAGATAAACACGTGATTGAAAACGCTCTCAGCCTTAGCCTATCAAGTCTCCGATATCTTTAAAACTCAGCGCCATTTTGAGAGATGCATTATTTTAATGGATGCGGTGAGTTTATCGTGTTGTGGCGTACACGTACTTAACACACGAGTACCTGTGGAACAGTGACGTGTATCAAATATTAAGTAACCGCTGGTTCGGAACTAAAAGTGCCGCTGAATTTTACATTGAAACCACGCTGGCGTGTTATCAATGAAACGAATTGATGTTCCTGGAAAAGTTCAGGGGACCAATTATTTATTTATTATTTATTATAGTGACGATTGCATGTAAATTATATGTAAATTCCTATTAACATCTCATACTAACTGGACTAACACCTCCAGTTCCTTCTACGGTCCTATTCGAGGTTTGTCATTAAGTGTAGATAGGTTACTTTGTTACTAACATAGTTTATAAGAAATTACCTAACAAAATATGGATTAGTTAGTGCGAAATAAATAAAATTAAATTAAATAACGAGTAAAATAATAATAATAATAATGACATTGTGTACGCTCAGGCGCTCATGAGAGACAGAAGGCAGTCGAAAAGGGATCAATTGAGACAAAGGAGAGGAGTTGCACCTGTTTCCCCAGGTAAGTTGCACCCAGTTGAAAGAGAACTGGGAATTCCACAACTTGTGTGTACTTATCTCAGTATTAGTCTAGTAATACAGAAAACAGCTAGTATAGAACACAGAAAATATTAATACAGTATAATATACTTTATTGCCGAACATATTTTTGCCCAATATCCATCGTTTAATTCAGGGTCTGCATCGCATGCCAACAAAATAATACGTATTAGATAGCTGAAGGTCAGATCACAGATTGCGATATACCAGTTTCAAAGAGAAAACATCTTAGTCCAGAAAATTTTGTTAATTTGTAGAAACATAAACAGCACTGTCCGCGAGTTTATTCCTGTGGGATTTGGTGAATTTTCAAGGATGACCACTAATAGTCAAGTGGTCAAAATTTCAAAGAGTTTCCATGGCATGGCAAACTATCGGTCCGGTATAGATGTTTATCACAGCAGGCCTCACCAGAGCATCAGGCATTTTTCTTGTTTTTTTTTTTGGTTAGAATGGACAACCATTAAAAAAAAAAAAAAACTGGCGACTGTTTACTGGCCTTTACAGCGTCACCGAACGGGGTGGCGAGCTGGTGACTTCGCCAAATGAAGACAAAATAGGGAAGGAGGTGTGGCAAGCCACCACCTGCCTCTCCCTAATAACTGGGATTGCGACGAATCTAAGGGCACCTCCTGTGGGGTTCGGACCTCGGCTTAGGCTGTTGCTGTAGTGGAGGGATCTGGGCTGGACGACCAGTCACTCGTGGTGGCCGTGTATTAGAGAACGTAATTGCTGACCCCCACATGTGACACAGACTGAATGCCCCGTATTTGCTGTGACAAGTTGGAATGACTTGCACACAAGTCATTCCAACTTTCTAGACATTCTAATTACCAGTATCACGTTTGCCCACTAATGTCGCGCCCAGCGATGAGATGCGTCGATAACGCGACGGCGCTGTCGACGGCATCAATCATGTCACAATTAAGCTTTTAAACTACTCCAGGATTTATTGTCGTACAAACGATTTATAAAGCTGGCAATTAAATGGAAAAATGTTAGGTGTTGAGTGCTGTGAATTTTGTTCGCGTTAGTGTATAATTAAATACGCGCGAATGAAAAAAAATGCATTGTCTGTGATATATTAGGGTTGTGGTCAGAGGATTGGATTGTGGCCAGTGAGTGTGATAATAATTTTTACATATAAAATATATGTTTTAATTGATTTATAAGCGCCAAGACGAAACCACTGAGGTAGAGGCTTACAAGGTTTATGTATAAAAGGTATACTGCAACCTTCTACATCTAATTACATTATGAGGTGTTTGAGCCTTCCCACAAACCATTCTACCATTTCTAATCACTACCTGCGTTTGGTTGCTAGGCAACGATTTGTCATAACAAACTTTTACTAGCCGTTCGTTTGACAGTCAATAAACACTGCTTAGCAAAACTCGCGTTAAACGCGATTCTAAATATTTTTGTGGTAAGACAATTTCTATACAAGAGCGAAGCTGCGAGTAGAAACTAGTGTCACAACTAAACAATTAAACCATTCATTTTGGTTACAAAATGCTGTTTACATAATTATGGTGCCAGTACCATCTTTAAGGCACGGAGTACCTGTTTTAGAAGACACTGCTCTTGCTCAGTTTCAACCATTTGACATTTGAATCATCAAAGATTTTTTATTTAATTTATTGAAACATATTATTTATAATAATACACTTAGTAAATATGTGCATGCAAGTGTGTGTTTGTGTGAGTGTGTGCATGCATCTGTGTGTTTATAAATACGTATATTTCCTATGTATGTGCAACCTGTATCAATGCTTCTACTTCCTCGTATGTAAGAGATATTAGCCAGTTTGTGAAGTTCTTTTTACATTCAATAAATTGCATATTATAAATATTAACTTTTTAACTCTGTTGTTACATACTATGGATTTAACATAATACGTACAGGCACAGCTTTTAAAAACAAAATGCCTCTGCGTGTGCTTCTGGGCTCACTCCTCTTCGCCAAACAAACGGTCGTTTGTGATCATACATCCCGATGAGTCGTGTCGATAGGTGAAACAAAGGCTGTAAATAAGGCTTAAAACTGAAGCGAGGCCATTAGAGACCCTTAGCAGAGATGCCGGCGCAGATCTCCGTATTGCCAGCGTGAAATCACCCAGTTATAATAAGATGGCTAGTGTTGCCAGGTCCTTTTTGTCAGGACGGCATTCGGCATTTTGTATGGTTTGTCTTTAAGTGTTAACTTGGTTTTATTTACAAGTCTTAGTTATGTTCTGTAGGAAGATTGTTGTTGCGTTTATTAATGAATAAACTTCACTAAAATTCATTTTTTAAACTCACTAATATCCTCGGTTAAATGGAAAAGCGACATGATTCAAATTTTTGAATAACGATACTGTTAATAGCTAAAGAGAGACAAAAGACAAAAGACATAGATAAAAGACATTTCTAAAATTGTATTTGAAAGTCTCACGAGTCATTTGTCTACTTTAAGGTTATCTGCCATTTTTATAAAAACAAATAATGAACATGAGTTAAAAAGGTGAGATAAACATAAATGAATTGTCCTGTAATCTTTTTGAATGATGCCACATTTCTATATAACGGACGATATGTCATATCGTTTTTTTTTATTTTCTTATCATTGCAAATCCTAAAACCTATCTATTCACTCAATATTTATGGTAATTTGTGTTGATCCATCGGTCATCATCACATCCCATCTCCGGTCCACTCCTGAGAACGGGTCTCCTCTCAGGGTGAGAAAGTTAGGCCATAGTCTACCACTCTCACAGACAACACTTAGAAAAATAATGTCCTGCTTTGTCTCATTATAAACATGGAAACCTAAAGACATCACACGCTTCAATGGAAGCGAACGCATTCATCGCGAGATCTCGAAAACGCCTGTTTTTCAAATTTTATCCGATTTCACTTTTTTATTCCCCGATCATTTCACTGTATTTTTTAGGTCAGATTATAGCTTTGCCTTTCACTAGAATTATATTAATAGCATTTTAAAGATACAATTTCCCCCTTTCCATCGGCCAATATGAACAACATACATATCCACACGCTTAAAGATAATACAGACCTAATAAAATATAAGCTCAAACTGAGTTACGCATACTCACGGGCTTCTGTTTACGTCATCTATGATTTCAAATTGAAATTACAACGATATTCGCCTTCTTTGTTGACACAGCGTAACAGGTCTCTTTCATGCGTTTTTGCTCGGACATTTTTTTTAGTTAGTTAAGTTAGTATGTCATTAAGCGTGCGATAGGTTTGTTTCTGCTGTGAAGTAAGGTTTAGCTAATAACAAGGGTTAAGTATTTGAAGAATGAATTAAATAGAAAAAGTGCTGTATCAGCTCCATTAACTAAAATTACAAAAGAAAACAAAGACTATTATGAAGAGTCTAATGTAAGAAACATGTTCCTTGCTTTGAAAATGGAAACTATCATAAATCTCTATAAAGGAATAGTCTGGGAGGAAACTTGAAGATGAGTATTTCGGGCAAGTTCTCAGTGCCATAGTAATGCCAACTGAAGAACACAAACTTTCACATAGCAATCTCCAAAGTTGGCAATGCTTTTAACCCCACCATTGCAATTACTGTCAGTGTCATCTATGTTTAAAAATTTTGTACTTGTTTCTCTGTGTGCCGATTTCTACACAATTGCTTTTTAGGCTAGATTTTCACCAGCATTCCGATGTAATCAAAGTAATCAAATTAATTTCGTGTTTCGAAATCGGGTATTCCAAAAACGAATTACGAAATAGCTGACACGTATACAATGACATATAGCCGTCGCAACGGATTATGACCATGGATGTTATCGCTAGGTTTACGCAGTTTTATGTTAAGCACGACACATATTAATTGTTTTGTCGTTTCACAACGTTTTCTAGCGATGAAAAATCTGATTCTTGTCTCGATTACAACCACGACTAACCAGTTTTGTGGATTGACGGAATTCCAGTAATCGCCGTCTATTAATCAAGGTGCATTCGGAATTTTTATATTTCAAAATAATAATGCATAATGTATGCGTCCGGGTTTCTCTGAAGCAAGTTTGTTCGCGTTAATAAATAATTTAAATCAAAAACCGCGATGCGTGACCCTTAAATAATAAATTGACATTTCATTTAATTTCACGCGAGCAGAATCGAAACGCGAATTGGTACTTTTATTGCGTAAAATTAACAGCGCGGGCGATAACGCAATCATGCAGTAACGGAACGCGAGCGGATGTGACCGCGCGTCTTTCTGTCACAATTAATTTCCGGGCGTTGGAATTGGCGCGAAAACTGTCGCGACGCGGGGCCATGGCGGGAATTTTAATTACGCACCCGTATTTCGAATACCAATGTCGTCTTGTTTAAATTAAATATAAATTATACACTCCTAGACCCCACTCGCCCGGTATTGCGAGCTGCCGAGTAACAAATAAACAGTGGAATTAAGAAGGTTTTCTCATAGTTTAGGATGCAAAGACAGAGAACGTTTAATTTTCGATTTAATTACATACAAAATCGATTTTGAACGTTCATAATGACATTGGAGTTGCCGCTATATTTTTCGATGTTGTTAGGCCATAAATCTTGCTTGTGAGTGGCAAGATTAAGGTATCCAATGTCTAATGCTATAAATAAAATTATGCTAAAATTGTTGTTAAGTGAATAAATAAATAAGCGCTTAGGTGCACAATTCGTGTCCACTAGAAGTCTTGTGCTGTGACAGCTACGGTTAAACAACCACAGGGTTGCCCTTAGATATCACAAATTCGACCAGCCGGTTAATTGTGTAACTGTGTGTGATAGCGATACTCTTGGTATCGCTATCGGTTTCGTTACTATCCAGAGACTCTCGTAATCAAATAGGACAAAGGCGACAATTCTACGGCTTTGGTGAATGAAAACTGCATTATTTTTTGTCTCAAAGGCAAAATCATTCGTTCATTGGCTTGAAAGCTATGATGAAGGCGAGTATTCTCGCAATCAATTTGTGCGTCATTTGTCGTATTTGATTACGAGAGTATGGATCGCATTAAGGCTGATAGCGATTCTCTCGTTTTCATACACAATTAACCTGCAGATCACATGAGAAATTTGGAAGGCATGCAGGTTTCCTCACCATATTTTCCTTCACCTTTATTATTCCTTTACTAATAAATTATTGTTATTATTAAGAACCGACCAACCAGCTTAGGTGGGTGGTGCGGTGCTTCTAGCGTAAATAAATAAATTATTATTAACCGCCAGATGATAATTATTTAAACCAAGATAGATCATCTTATTTTTTGTGTGACATTATTGTAAACGGGCAAGGAACCATATCCACTGCCACACTGCTAGGTGGCTAGCCGGAAGGGGCAGTGCTCCTTTTTCCAAGTGGTTATACCATTCAAGGACCTTCCTGGACGTGGCTTCCCGATTGCCACTTTAGTTAGCTTACTCTACAAGCTGTGTCGGTAATCTGTGTGTTCGTCTACGGATTTCATCATTTTGACACAAAAGTACTTACGTTTTTGATAATTAGCTGTGTACGAACTTATAAATTGCAGCAGTAAGATTAAATAAACAAACATTTTAGATCAAAATTAAAGCAATTGTAGAATTGTAAATTTTGTTTTGTTAGTTTCCAAAATCATTATATTTAATGCCCCATGACTTTACTCAACGACTTTTAATCAAAAACTCGAGTGTAATTTATGATTTTTACGATGATTTTCAGTCGTCGATCAATAAAGATTCCAGTACATGTACAATACGAAGTTTTAATTCAATAAGAAGTTAACAAATAAAAATTGGTGGTGGGGTGACGTCGAATCGTTTGGAGTGGAGGACCAAATATATGTACATGTTCGTCATAGGACCGTAGGATCCGTAGGACTATGTAAAACATTGAAGAAATAACCTAAAAAACTCGTCACTGCATGATATGTAAATGATTGTTGTAATAAAGGTGAAAAATGAATTCTCAAAAACAAATGACCTAATTATTTATTGACATTTCTTTTTAGTACAAAGCATTTTTCCGTTGTTTAAACAAAAGCAAGCATTACATTTGACGGATACCGTGGAACCTGGTACACAGTTTGAATAATCAAGTGATACCATGGACTTCCTTAGTCCCAGATTAAATACTTTACTTAAAAGCTGTGGGATATTCACTTGAATCAGTGCTTTCTCTGAATCGTCTTGTATTACGTTAGGAGAATTATTGGTTCTGGTCTTGGTCTCAATTTCTGGATGCCTGGCTGCTGAAATGCTTATATCTATGTCTCGAGATTCTGTCTTATCAATATTTTCGATATTATCATCAGCTGACACTGAGTCTGACTCTTTTCTATCGTTTTCGCGTTCATTTGAATTACTGTCATCATTATTTTCGTCGTTTTCAAATGGCATTACAGTATTACCAGCAATTCTGCCTATCGATTTCCCGGTAGCAATTGCTTGATCCGTCTCTTGGCCAGAATCGTTATCAGCACTACTAAACAGTAAATTAAATAAATGATCATCATCAATTTTTCCTCCATTACGTTCGATGCTTTGTTCATCAACTTCATATCCTTCCTTCATCCTACCTTCTCTTTTAATGTTTAGTGAAATAGGAGTCGTTTTAGTAACGGTATTCTCTGGTGTCGTATTTTGGATCGTTTTGGTTTGATGTTCCGAACCAACAATCTTAGTTGGAACAACCTTTTTATTTCCATATCTCAAAGGATTCACACTTGAAATTAGATTATTTATGATTTCATAGAAAGCTGGTCCACAGTCCGATGCGTTATATTGACCTAACTGTATACTCTTCGGTTTAACTTCAGCACTGCAGAGAAGATTGTTTCTCGTGATACAATAACATAGACGACAATTAGATAAGGCATACCAATGTTTGGCCACGCATTTACGGCTGTTAGATCTACGGTGTATTGCGTTTTGATGGTCTCCGCTACAGACATGCTTTGTGCAAAGTTCTTTATCTATGCTTCCTTTTTTACTACACAGGCAAATATTACAATCTACTTTTACATAGCTGTCAGGCTTACATACAGGTCGTAAGTGATCAAAAATTAGGGAACAGTTCCTGTGGGGCCAAGTGCCGTCTGCGTTACAGAAACAAGTTATATCGTCCCTTTTGTAAACCCTCTTTGGATCACACGCATCTGTTTTGGTTAAAACTTCATTATTTCCTGAAATAAGTTAATAATTTGTAGATAGAAACAATTAATTACTTACTGTTCATTAATTAATTACTGTTCACGGGAATTTCACTATCATAGCCATTACGTAAAAAAAATGTAAGCCGTGGAAATCAGCGAGCAACTTTAGCTTCACAGAGATCAGCACTGGTTGGTGTGGCGCGATTTAGGATAGCTTTCCAACTAGCCTAAGACCATCCAATGATCTAAGCTGTAGCAGTAGACTTTCAAACATTATAAAAAAGATAAATACCATCTTTTTTAAGATATGCATAAGCATAATACATGCCTATTGAGAAAATATGTCGCATAGTCCGTAAAAAGTTATTTACCTGTAATGAAAGTAGATTTTGCAGTTGTAAACAGTATGAAGATAAAGGCAATATGCGAAATCATACTGAGCTTACTTAATTCATTCGTAAAGCCACACTGAAAACCTAATCAAAGGCAATTGGAACACTTTTTCAATATTTTACGAT
>DWLO01004413.1:0-10000 GCA_018245335.1 Dalla quadristriga | reverse complement strand
ACAATTATTTCACGGCAGAAATGGGTGTGGCGGTGGTACCGCCCCGGGCGAACCGTATACAGGCTCTACCACCTACTGATCGTGACCTACCGTGTACTCCCACGCAATTACTCTGACAGGGACCTTTCGTTCGCAGATAGTCACAATCACAACCAAATAGACTACGTGGACGTTCTGCGTTCATACAATCCAGCGGGAGAAATATATTTAATTCTGAGTCAGCCCTCCTCATCATCATCAAATAAATAAGTTCACTTATACAAAATATACTAACGACTGATTTCGTGAAGGGCCTCATGGAGTTATAAAGAGCTTCGTACACCCACCAGTTTCGACACAATTGTGTTTTGACAAAAGAGCCGGGATTCGCACAGAATATCATTTTGTCAGTGCCCAACCAGCGATACCCCAAATAATGCATTGCCAGTAATCCACAAAGTTTAGATATATTATAAGCTTTGATAGACGTATACTCATTTTCTGAAAACGAAATATCCTCTATAGCTGGTGACAATGTTTTCTTCAGGGGCCATTTTATATTTCTGAAAATATTACAAATATATATAATATACACAATAGACTATAGACAATGTTTGTGGAAAAAAATTATTCGTCCCTTCACAGTAGGTATTTTACTAGTAGGAGGAAGGAAGAAAATAAAGAACCAGAAAACTGTGACTTGCAGGAAAGTTTAAGAGGCGACTAATAGTATCTAGAAGATAGAAAACCCTCAAGATGGAAGAAGATGGGCTGCACTACTCTTTAATCTCGACACATTTCCATGTTTTGGCATACAATCACCGACCACTTGACTGACAGGCATCGACCATAGCAATGCTTTTATGTTACTTTCCGCCGAGAACCGCAAGTATAATATTATGAGCTATATTTTTCGTGTAATCCTTCAGTACCACAGTAGCACAGCAACATACCAAGATAAGTACTAATTTGAGTGTCTTGTACATGAGAATTATCGAATCCAAATACCAAATACATGACTAATACTTAGAACTACAAACCTCCTCTTCCTCCTTGGATCTCAGGCAACGAAAGCAGATTAGTGTAAGCGCCTACCAGAATTAAAGATAATCATGTTTTAAATTTATTTCATAACAACAACACTTACTAATTACATTACAGTCGTCCCTAATGTGCTAGCGTACTTAAAATTGATTAAGAATAAACAGAAATTATCGATAATTAGCCAACTAAACAAAAATAAATTCTTCAAATAAAAAATATGAAATAAACATTAACATAAGTAAATAATAATTATTAATAACAATAATTTAATAAACATTAAATTAAATCAACATAATAATTTCCTAATATTCATTTTACACGACATTATAAACGATCTTTGTAAACTCATTCAGCCACCGTATTGAGCGTGCGCAGCGCTTCCGTGAGTGGCCCATTGCGCAGCAGGTTGGTGCACGCAGGTGGCAGCCGCTCCACGCTGTTATCCGGTTGTTACGTTTTGTTTTATTTACACAGGACTGGCTAGTAAGCAAATAGCAAGATGCAGTAACAATTTTACTGACCTGTGGGATTCTGAAGACGTAAACACAACTCTGGCGTCTGGTGCTAGGATTTTTTCGATATGCATAAGAAGATAGTATTGGCTCAAGTAATTGACTTGGAAGGTTGTTTCCAACCCGTCTTCTGTAAGCGACCAGGGCAAGCCAAATGTTGCAGCATTTAAAATCACCAGATCTATTTTTCTAAAACACAAATATATTCATATAACCATCAAGATCAAAACTGCCCATCGCAACAACTGTTAAGACGGTTGGAAAATCCGCCACCGCAGTGCTCAGTGCAGATACTGCAGATCGGTGGAAGCAAGAGTGCGATTTAGATAAATCGTTAAGACAAAATCAACGTGTCAGATCACGCGATTGATGTGCACGTCTTTTGCGTTCATAAAGGGAGGTACTGTTACAATTAGGTTAGTACATATAGGTCATCCATGCATTAATTACCGGAAGCAGTCACGCTATCGGCTACATTACGTTACGTGAGTAGGTCATGGTCTCCACCAAATATTATAAAATATTGTCAAATAGGTTACTTACTTGTGATCCTTAACCATGTGTTCGCAGCAATTCTTAACGGATGCAAGCGATGCTAGGTTAACTTCGTAAAAATTTAGCAAGTCAGTTCTTTCACATGCGTTCTTGGCGACGACACTGGCAGTGTAAGTATTGCGGCAAGCCATTAGAACTCTACAGTTGCGAGAGTTCAGACATCGAGTCACTTCCAGGCCAATACCGCTGTTTGCGCCAGTTATAAGACAGGTTTTGTTTTCTAAACTAATCTCTTTTGCCACCTACAAAGAACATTTTAGATAAGATTGTAATCTCAAGTCATAATCCTCAAGGAATTCCTCAAGGAATTCTTCTAAGTAGGTGCCTAATTAACTTGTATATTATAATTTATAAGGTGTACTTATTATGCATATGATCATCAAACCTCATCCGCCGTAGAACCGTGGATAAATGGTAACTCAAAACTCTTTTGCATTGCCTTGGAACAGTTCAATAAACCATCCTTCCATATTACCGTATTGAAGTACCTTTTAGTGCTATAGGTCCTTGTAGTAGTGGAGGATTTACTGTGAAAAAGGAAGTTTAAATTTGCTTAGGTATAGTTACATAATACTGCTTGTGTGGCAAATTAAATCTGGACCAAGCAATTTTACAAGTACAACGTGATGACCACGACCGCTCTGGTCACGACAAAGAAGAATGAAAAAGTCCCATGACAGATACCTAAATAAGGTATGATTATGAATTTTTATTTTTTCTTGGTGTATATATATTTGTGGAATATGTGAGAACGTATAGGAATTTAATACAAAAACAATTTAAAATCTTCATAACACTTACTTAATCAATATGCGGCTAAACATAATATTCAAAAATATTAAAGTTTATGAATAATTATACCAATTAATGCAAATCGTATTTTCCGTCGTAGATACGTAGTAGGTACACTATTGTTTCTTTGATGACAACAATATTAGAGTTTTTATTAATGACATAGGTAAGGGTCACGTCTAAAAAATATAGTTTTTTGAAAATAGGTGCTATAGGTAAGTAGGTACGGTAGCTATGGCAAAAGATACAATATTACTGATTTTCCTAAAAATACTTACCCAAAATGTTAAATACCAAGGTCAACTTTGGATATTATACCTAAGTATGCTATAGTAGGTAAATTGTCAGATAACTGCCCTTCGAGGTTTTTCATCTTATGCTGCTAGCATAATTAGATCATCATTAGCAACCCGCTCCCTAGAAGGCCAAAGTATTGATAACTTTTACGTAGTAAACTACTGGACCTAAAATAATAAAGTTTATTACAAGTTATATTTAACGGCAACCAGCTTTTATTAATGTGTTAATAAAACATGAATCTAAACTCTGTCAGACCAAAAGACCAGAATCCTGTGCCAGAATCTAAGAACACAATTAGAAGGAATGTCAAACAAAAAAATCAAGTCACGTCATTTATGTCTATGTCAAACTAATGTCAATCCAATGTACGAAAAGATATAGGAATACATTTAATGTGTTAATATTATTATTAGCTTATCAAAGTAAATTAAATTAAATAAAGTATAAATTAGCTTAAATGAAAACCAAGGTACGTTTATAATTTACAAACGAATTTAAGTTCTGTGCTCATAATGGACAAGCGTGGGAAAAGGCTTCACTCTTCGTCGGGATCGGATAGCGCAGAAGAAAGCAGGTTGAAGGACCTAAAAGAGCGGGATGAGTTCGCCAAAAGGCTGCGAAAACGCGACGAGGGTAAAGTTAAGAAAGTCGCGGAGGGATCCAACAAGCGGTCGTATGAGGAAGCAGCCAAACGCCTAAAATTGGAATCTGAGGACAGGGACAAAATATTGCCAAAACTCCGTGTCCAGTCTCGGCGCAAGTATTTGGAAAAACGTAAAGATGACAAAGTGGTAGAACTCGAAGCTGATATAGCTGATGATGAGTATCTGTTTGATGAAAGTGTGTAAGTTATTTCTTTTTTCTATTCATTTGATTTCCGCACGTCCCTTGGCGTATATAATGTTATGGCATGCAACCGCCATGTGTAGGAAAATTAAAACACATAATATAATCAATTACAAATAAACTATGTAAAGTACCAGTTATTAAACAATCTTGTAAAATGTTTTAGATTAACTGAAAGAGAGAGAAAGGAAAGAGAACACAAGAAGACATTACTCCAATTAGCCAAAGAGCATGAGAAGGCACGAGAGTTGGAAAATGTGCAGAGATATCACATGCCACAAGACCTTGGGAAGGGTGGGAAAGGTATTTTTTCTGTCGTAATTAATTTGTATAACATTTTATCTTGTCACCGTTCTGCTGCTAGGTGTGGGATAGCAGACCTTAATGACGGTAGTATCATGTGTAGAATCACTCAAAATAAATTTCATTGTCAACTATGAAAATATTTTATATATAATTTTAGGTAAGACTAATAATAGCTGTCATGATTAAAATTCATATAAATTTCGGAAATCAAATATTTGCATCTGCAATTTGAACCCTGGACCTCCATAGTAGAACAATAAACTTTATATGTCACTGCACACATCACTGCATTACTTGTTATATAATTATAACTTTACAAAAAAAAAAAATTTAATTTGTAAATAAGTAATGTTTTATAATATTATCTTAACCAGTTCCCAAGGTTGCATAGAAAATTTTGCATCTTTAGTAATAAGCCCACCATTTGTACTTTAGTGTATGAATGGTGTATCTATGCTCAATATCTGGTGTATTATAATAAAAGTATAATTTTTTACAGGAGAATATATAGAAGTGGATGAGAATGAAAAATTACCACACTTTGAACAAAGAAAGTGGGAACAGGAACAAATTAAATCTGCCTTTTTCAAATTTGGAGCTAAAGATGTTAAGGCACAAGATGAATATGAATTGTTGTTGGATGAACAAATTGATTTTATTCAAGCCCTCCAGCTTGAAGGTAATAAAGAGAAGAAAAAGGAAAAGGAAGTTTCTGAGTATCAAAAAATAAGAATGACTATAGAGGAAACCAAAATATCTCTTCCTGTTTACCCTTTCAGAGACGCTCTAATTAAGGCCATAAAAAATTATCAAATATTGATAGTAGAAGGTGAAACTGGCTCTGGGAAAACAACACAAATACCCCAATATCTACATGAAGCGGGATTTACGAAAGATGGAAAAAAAATTGGATGTACCCAACCAAGGAGAGTGGCTGCCATGTCTGTGGCTGCAAGAGTTGCCCAGGAAATGAATGTTAAACTCGGAAATGAAGTTGGCTACAGCATAAGGTTTGAAGACTGCACATCTGATAGAACTGTTATTAAATACATGACAGATGGAACACTCCATAGAGAATTTTTGTCAGAACCTGATTTGGCATCATATAGTGTCATGATCATTGATGAAGCTCATGAACGTACCTTACATACAGATATTCTATTTGGGCTTGTGAAAGATATCACTAGGTTTAGACCAGAACTAAAACTATTAATTTCAAGTGCTACATTAGATGCAGAAAAGTTTTCCAACTTCTTTGATGAGGCCCCAATCTTTAGAATACCAGGGAGAAGGTTTCCCGTAGATATTTATTATACCAAAGCCCCTGAGGCCGATTATGTTGATGCTAGTGTAGTGTCAATACTTCAAATACATGCTACACAACCACTTGGTGATATATTAGTTTTTCTCACAGGTCAAGAGGAAATTGAAACTTGTGTTGAAATGTTGCAAGAACGAACAAAGAGAATAGGGAAGAAATTAAAAGAACTGGTGATTTTACCAGTCTATGCAAATCTTCCAAGTGACATGCAAGCTAAAATCTTTGAACCAACTCCTGAAGGAGCCAGAAAAGTGGTATTGGCCACAAATATTGCTGAAACTTCACTCACAATAGACAACATAATTTATGTGATAGATCCTGGATTTGCAAAACAAAACAACTTTAATTCTAAGACAGGCATGGAGAGTCTTATGGTTGTCCCTATTTCTAAAGCTTCTGCTAATCAACGGGCTGGAAGAGCAGGGCGAGTAGCACCTGGAAAATGCTTCAGACTGTACACTGCGTGGGCCTACAAATATGAACTCGAAGACAATACAGTACCAGAAATTCAGAGAATAAACCTGGGAAATGCAGTTCTGATGCTGAAAGCACTGGGTATCAATGATCTAATCCATTTTGATTTTTTGGATCCTCCACCCCATGAGACTTTAGTTTTGGCACTTGAACAGTTATATGCACTGGGTGCTCTGAACCATCATGGTGAATTAACAAAAGCTGGTAGAAGAATGGCCGAGTTTCCCACAGATCCCATGCTTGCAAAAATGTTATTGGCCAGTGAAAAGTAAGTTAACAAAAGTTTATGCTAAAATGAAAGTTAAGTTACCAAATAAAGCACTATCATAGTATCGTAAAAAATTAAAGCTTCTCTCTCCCTCGTCTCGGCTTACACGCCCTGCCTGTGGGAGCCGTCGATTCGAACTCGCGCGGCGCCGATTTCGAAAAAACACACCTGTTGTGTTTTAAATGTATGTGTCGACGCATAATGCATTTATTATGGCCGGGATGAATGTGTTAAATTTTAATCATCTTAGGTTGAAATAATAATTTACTGATGATAAACCCATCAACAAGGTGCTGCTCATAATTATATAACATATATTTCCAATATAATTTCTGTATATAACTTTATATTTGCGTTACTTTAATTTGTTAGTGGATGTAAATATACTATATTGCGATTACTATTATCAATTGCGACATAGTAATAATACAATCAAATAAAAAAATTCACAGATACAAGTGTTCTGAAGAAATTGTCACAATAGCTGCTATGCTATCAGTCAACAGTTCTGTCTTCTACAGACCTAAAGATAAAATAATCCATGCAGATACAGCCAGAAAAAACTTTTTCCACAAGCATGGTGACCATTTGACACTGATGAATGTGTACAATCAATGGACCGATTCTGAATATTCCGTCCAGTGGTGCTATGAAAACTTTATACAGTACAGATCCATGAAAAGAGCTAGGGATGTCCGTGAGCAGTTAGCTGGGCTGATGGAACGAGTAGAAATTGAAATGGTGTCCAGCATAGGTGATGATGCTAATATAAGGAAAGCTATAACTTCTGGCTATTTTTATCATATAGCAAAATTTTCTAAAGGTGGACATTATAAGACAGTTAAGCACAATCAAGTGAGTATATTTATTTAGTTATGTAAGATCTATGTACATTTTGCACATTTTTAATTAACTTAATAATATTTGTATTTTTTAGACAGTTATGGCTCATCCTAACAGTGCATTATTTGAAGAATTACCAAGGTGGGTGATATACCATGAACTTGTATTTACCTCTAAAGAGTTTATGAGACAAGTGACAGAGATTGAAAGCAAATGGCTTCTGGAAGTAGCACCACATTATTATAAATCCAAAGAAATAGAAGACTCCACAAACAAAAAGATGCCTAAAACAATTGGGAAATCTTCAAGTAAATAAAAAAGTACCAGAAATAGCAATCAGTTTTATTGCAATAAAGGCAAAACCTAAATGTGTAACAAAAACAGAAACATCTCTTTAACCTTCTCTGTGAAGCATGTTCCAAATTTTCATCAGTTATTTGTGAACATGTTCCAAGGAATATTTATTATGTTTCTACTATAAAACAATTTAACAATAGCAGTCATAGTGAAGCTACTAATATAACACTAGGCAATTCAAAAATCAGTTACTCTTCCCTTTCTCTCCCAGTCCCCATATCTAGTGGGTTCAGGTCCTCTCGGACCACCAACTTCACCTGTGTGAGGGTTGGTGTTATCTGGCCATGCAGGCAGAGCCTCTTCCTTTTGTGATTGATGCATGTCTGGCTGCTCCCCAAGGTCTTTGATATCTGTTGTCTCCCTTAATTTCTTCCTGAACTCCGCCAATCTTTTAGATTCAGAGTTTTTCGGTTCTTCATTACTGTCAGCTTTAGAGTTGTAAGAACGATTGGGTGTTATCAGCCGATTACAAACAGCAACTAAAATAATAGGTATGTTACGATAGAACATCATAAAAATAAAACATTTTTAATTTACCACCGCCATCTATTAGCTGTGCTCTTTTGTGCTGCGGGCGTGCACAAAAAATTTTGTCATTGAAAATTTGATTAATAAATTTTCTCACCTGCGTGTCGTGCTAATTTAGGAATAGGGGAAGCAACCTGCATCACGTATGCCTTTACCTTTTAATAGTAAAAATGAGACTACAAGTTACAATAGTATTCCAAATGAAACATCCACACTATTATTATTATACTCTTTGATCCAAACAAATACGGGATGGGAAAAGCGAGTAAGCGAGTGGAATCTGGTGACAGGTGTCAAAAATTATTTGCAGCAGGACAAAAAGCAAAATGTTATTGTACGTATGTATTCAGACGTGAACCTAAAGTAAAGTAATATATACCGGACCTGACGACATACACCTTAAGCAAGGTATTTACATAATATAGGTACATATATGTAATTACAAAAGACGGAATGTTGCAGAATTTGATTAGAACTAATTTCTCACACGGGCAATAAATTTACTACCGTCATGTTATTATTGAAAATGAAAGTAACTTATGAGCCCGTCTATACTTTTATAGTCTGTTATATGAGTAAAGTCTTACAGAAGCTTGTAGGTAAAATTGGAGACCAAGCTACCTAAAAGTACTTGAAGCTGGCTAATATGACCTCATGTAACCTAACATGTGACTATCTGTTTGTAATTTGAATGGGGCTGTTTCTTGATTGATTCGAGATTTTACAACGCGAATTTCAGATACCGCTCCTTAGCGTAAGTTTCAGTTTTTTTGTACCTACAAGCTGCTTGACTCTGTCGTTAAAGAGTATAAAATTATGTTCTGTTCCTATAGGATATCACAAAATTTTACGGAACTGTGGCAGAACAACTTTACAATCACAACTATTATTTTATTTAAAAAGTAAGAATACTCTATGGTCGTATCATATGATCAATGAGCAACTGACTTCCATCTTCCTCCTTTACCCTTTGCGTTTTACATTGTGGTAAATAAATTCTAGGAGTGAAGACTAGAACTTCACGATGAAGGGGTGCATTTTCAATATTGACGCGGGATACCTTGAGGGCTTGTGCCGTGGATTCAAATGTGGCATCCTGAAGCAGTCTGATTACTTGAACTTGGTGCAGTGCGAGACACTGGAAGGTTTGTACAATTTGACTATTCAATTTATAATACGCGACATGGACAGTACTCGTAGAATAATTATGTACCGATTGAGCAATTACAGTAAGGTGCTAAAGACGTACGTAATTGGAATGCATTAATTACCTGATAATGACAGCTTTATAAATCTGTTTTGACAAGAGAGTGATCCTCCTGTCTGGGCCTCACTCACAAAAATATTATATTCCAGATTTAAAACTCCACTTGCAAGGCACTGACTATGGAACATTCTTAGCAAACGAACCCAGCCCTCTTTCCGTGTCGACCATTGATGATAAACTTCGCGAGAAGCTCGTTATTGAATTCCAACATATCAGGAATCACTCGGTGGAACCCATGTCCACATTCTTGGATTTCATCACTTACAGCTATATGATTGATAACATCATTCTGCTTATTACTGGTACTCTACACCAGAGACCAATTTCCGAGTTGATTCCCAAGTGTCACCCGTTGGGGTCCTTCGAACAGATGGAAGCCATACACGTGGCTGCCACTCCTGCGGAACTGTACAATGCTGTCCTGGTAGACACTCCCCTGGCTCCATTTTTTGTTGACTGCATCAGTGAGCAAGATCTGGATGAGATGAATATTGAGATTATCCGAAACACTCTGTACAAAGCTTATTTGGAGGCTTTCTATGAATTCTGCAGGCAGATTGGAGGAACAACCGCTGATGTCATGTGTGAAATTTTGGCTGTAAGTTAAA
>DWLO01004412.1:0-10001 GCA_018245335.1 Dalla quadristriga | reverse complement strand
AAACCAGTCAATCACAGCCATCTCACTGTATGGCGATCACACACAACATACAGTCTAAGTAAAGATAAGAAAAGAAAAATATTTATTGTTAACTGTTGTTTACAAAAAGATGTTACATGAAATAAATAGTTCACAACAGCTAGCCTTATCCAGCCATAACAAGATTTGTCACTGGTTTGATGACTTACAGGTATAAAAAATCAGCAGTCTAAAAGCTACCAGAGTATCATTTATGACACAAACATTACCACCGTTCCGTGCACAAGTGCAGCGCACGAAACTCATAATACACAACACCCTTTTATAGGGCTAGTAGTACTTAATATTTTGCAAGCCCATGTAGCTTGTGATCAATTACTATCATTCATTTATTTGTAAAGCACTAATTATTTATTATAAGTTCGTGTTTAAGTACTTTTTCAAAAGTTATTGTAATATTGGTCGCATTTATATCTATACTCAAGCCGCAGTATTTGTCTTGCATGTTAAAGAAAGTAGGTTTTCAGTAACAGTTTCTAAATCTCACGTTAAACTTGATGACCCCCGATGAGCTTGACTTCAGTGGGTAACAGTTATACAAAGTATAAAAGCTACCTTTGTGAAATTACGGTGGAATTATTGCGGTAGTTCCATACAGCTATGCTGACATTGCGATAACAATATGGGCAATGTTTTCACATCACTGGCTTCATAAATACTCTATTAGTGTCATTTGATAATCGCTCAATGATTGTCACAGTATAATAATACAGGCGTGTGATTAATATCAGGCATTGTATTTTTATTGGAATTACTAAATTTCCAAAAAAACTGTCTTGCCACAGTCAAACGAATATTACCTCCATTTGAGTAACTGAGAACATCGTATTTACCTGCAAATTCACATACCAATAGATACCCATAAAAAAAATGATTTTTTGTTGGTTTATCCCGTATGCGTTCTTAAACCATTCATCTGATTTTGATGTTGTGTTCGAAGGACTGATAACCGATGGAGAAGAAAGGTCCCCGAGTCCTCGGTCTGGTCGACCAGGTGGTATGACTTCCTGAAGAAGACAGAAGGAAACCGCTGGACTCAGACGGCACAGGACCAGACGAAGTTATGCCAATTAGAAGAAGCCTATGTCCAGCAGAGGACCTTCAAGAGCTGATGGATATGATGGAGTTGTGCGCATGCCTGCGGAAGTCTTTAAGAGGGTTACAAAAAAGTTTTCCTTCCGGAGAAAGGGCAGGGAACAACGCCAAGTCAATTTATTATATAAAGTAATTTTATAAAACAGTAACAAAAGCCTCCTCCCATACATCTGAATTCATAAAAAACTAGTCTATATTTGCATTCGATTCAGACTATCGTTACATGAACTATACGTAATAGCTCTCTGTTACAAGTCTCTATGTAACAGAAGCCGCAAGTATATTATGAACGGGAAATGCAAATGCACTTTTTGCAAGAATGAGAACACGGACTTCCTGTTTTATCTTATCGTGCCTGTCAATTCGTCGTGTGAAATTCTCTTGGTCTTTTTTTATACTATGCGAACAGGAACCGGGCCTGCTGTCCCACCATCCTCTGACGCGACCACTCCCACCCTCACACACCTGTATTGAGGTGGTAAACACACATAGAAAACATAACCAACGATCAAGACCCGGGAAAAAATTTACATTGGTCTGTCAAACAAATGGGCCGACTAGAGTTTTAACCCAAAATCACTACAAAAAGACGAAAGGATACATACCTACGTAGGTACATCTTACGAAAACATTTTTTTCAAAGAGACAATATAATCTAATAACCTTTCTGCGAATGTGGGTTGGGTACCTACCTACCCGCAGATTTTTGTAACAGCTTTTTCCTTATAATTGGACCATCGAAGCGATTTCAGAACAAGTTTAACTAAAGGATTATGAGTTTAGGCTGAAGGTAAATGATTAAGTACGTATTAAAATTCTTAATTGAAAAGAAAGTTTTGTAGGTATAATCAAATCATTTTCCGTACCAATATGGAGTGGAGGGTTCCTCGGTTATCACCCCTATATTTTATTTAGTTACCTAGTTATTTCACGAATCGTGAAGCATAATAATTTATTTTTTCTATGCATACTACAACCTATTTCAACCATTTGAAAGAAGGACAAATCAACAAACACACTTTCACATTTATAATATTACTTGGTAGGTATTGCCTGCGAGTTCATCCACGTTAATTTTGTGATCAATATTCGGGTTTAAAAGTATCATGATCAATATTCAGGTTTAAAAGTATCATGATTAATATGCGGGCTTAAAAGTATCCTATGACCTTCTCCTGACCTCACTATCACTCTACCAAATTCTATAAAGATCGGTTGTATGGTAACAGCTAACAAACTAATTTTCGCATTTATAATATTAGTAAGATAAGAAGTGAGAATGCCACTTAATTATTTTTTTATATATGGATTTTAACCTAACGGACAATCAGATGGGCCCACCTGATGGTCACGGTCACCTGGTGGTCACCGTCGCCTATGGACACTCGCAACACCAGAGGAGTCGCCAATTCGCCGGCACTGAAGGAGAGCTCTTTTTGCGCCTCTTTTGAAGAACCCCATGTTATAGTCCACAAATGAAGCTAAAGTACGTATCATTTGGAATAGAAGCCTTGAACTGTGATATGCTCGTGTGCATCCGGCAAACAATGCTTCAAAGAGATATAGATTTCTTTCTGAGCTGGTAAGTAGGCCGCGCTCAGACCGCAGTGATGCAAGACGGACTATTCAAATTTAATTTTGCATTGCAACTGGAGTGTTGAAAGGTATTTATCGGAGTAAGTTATAGTAATAAGACTTACTTAATGAGTTTATTGTGTTATTTTATTTTATTCATCCGTAGCAAAACGTTGCCTTCTGAGAGCAACTAAAACGAACTTTATTCCTAATATATCTGATATGAACTAATTTTCTCTTTCATAATAATCGACGGAGTTTTTTTTAAAGAATTTATTGACAACTCCGTGGTGTTTTGCTTAGTGACCCTGGCTGACGAAAAGTGGGTCCCAAGTTGAATCCCCGGTCGAGGCAAACATTTATTTAGCAGATAAATGTTTACCCTAGAAAGAGTCAAAGTAATCAATAATACTAAGAGGATGTAAGGTGTATAGAGTACGCAACTGGAGATAATTTGTCCGCTCGGTCCATTACACTTGCCGTGTTCACCTAGTTTATTGCCATTTATTTATTATTATTGCTGTTTATTGTCGAACATTGCCTGCCAATATTTCAAACTAGCCTTGTATACCTACTTTTTGATAGAATGAAATTGCAATTATTGTTTTCGCCTTTTTCCCCTATCAAAAACTAGGTAGGTATATGAAAATTAAAATATGTCTAAAATTTCCGTATTTGTATTGTCTACAATAATATCGGAGCACATTTTTCAAAACTCTACCTAGACGTTGAAAATTTAGAATGTGCGAGCGAGATAGATGCGAAATATAATAGCCCCCTTAATCAGCTTCTTCTCATCTTCGCTTGGTCGCTTGTGCAACTCAGTAGCCAAAGTGCGGTTAGCCTAAGATCCACTCTGTCCGCCTTACGGTACCGATCATTGCTGCCATCAGCTTGCCTATCAACTGTAAGACTAAGGAATTTAGCATTAGGTTAACTCCGTTACTCTTAAGTATCCACCGTTCGCACGGGTACCCGCAGTAATTTTGTTTTAATTTAAAAATAACAGTTGAATTGCCTTTTTTATGATTTATTTAAAGAAGGGTGGGGTTATTACAACGGGTGGACTTAGGCGTATATGCTCTACCATGTTTCGATATCATTTATTCAAATAGGGAGTTTGAGTTTTGAGAGGAAGATTCTAAGTGTTTTTAACACATTTTATTATATACAAATAATTATAATGAAATAATATACCATATTATAATTAGGAAAAGTCAAGTACAAAACAATCTTACTAAAATTATAGTAATTAGATTAGCAAAGTAAATCTCACTATGTATTCGTTTTAAATTAAAATTGTAAGCAAATAGCAGTGGCGTGATATTGGCGCACGATCAACTGTCTTGTCAGTTCACTTTCTTACCAAAGTCATACTGTACAAAATATTGCAATAATTTAAATACCTTTTTAAAACAGTGCCGAGGTTTTTTCCCTCAAGCCTACCCTAGATCATATAGGTTAAGTATGTACTCGTATGTCTTTTTTATATAGCCCATGACATAGGTTTCGTCTATCGTGACATAACTACTGTTAACAGGGAATAAGTCAATGATTTTTAAATCAGTGACGAATTGTATGTTATCTATCAATGTATTTTTTTCTCTTTCTGTTGTGACGTTTCTCTAGTGTGTGTGTAGTAAGTTTAAGTTTGTAATTACCTCATGATGAAATAAAAGCTTTTGATTTAATTTAATGTCAGTGGAAAGGACAGGTACTATCAACTTATTCAGCACGTATTGAATAATATTATAAGTAAGAAAGACTGTATGAGATATTAAGCTCAAAGTTACTACACTTAAATTGCGATGTAAATAGATCTTTGCAACCTTTCCCATGCTCTGCAGCACTACACGGGCGGTGCCCGGCCTTGAATTCTAGGACCGGTCTCAGTCGTTGCAGTCACAGCTGATATAAGTTTCAATTATAAGATACCTTACATACCGTATTACATGATCTTCGAAAGACAAGCTTGACCGAGCCAGTAGGTGATTGCAATATATACAATAATTTACCAAAAATGAAGTAAGACAGAAAAACAACATTCACAAGGCGATCTTATTGGGCAAAACGATTTCATTCGAATTACCTTTAGATAAATAAAAAAGATAGAAAGACGATTGTAACACATATTTCTAAGAAACTCTGATGTATATTGTTGCAGTATTTTTTTTGATGAAATAAACGTGTATTCTATTCTATTCTAAGAATAAAGTACCTACCAGTCCAGTAATGCTACATAGTGATGTACCTATATGATTAGAAAAAGAAAAGAAAATTAATGAAATTCAAAAAATCACACTATTAATGGATGTTATAAAAAGAAATAATAAGTAAACTTTATAGTATTCGGAAAAAAAATTAAGAAAGAGGTTTATGATACAAAAGAGATAAAGACCAATAACACTGAGATGGCATAATTTCGTATTAGTGCGAACGTGTGTGACTGAGATGTTGAAAAAGATTGACGTTCTAGAGCCATAGAGAAATTGGCAGTCACGGAAAGTCAAAAGACAAAATTCAAAACTTTTTATTTCATCATAAGGTAATTACATACACTTGAGAAACGTCACAAGAGGAAAAGAAAATAATACATTGATAGATAACATGCAACTCTTCACTGATCTAACCCATAACGATAATTCGAAATAAGGCCGTCTTTTTCTAATCCAAATATAAAACGTAGGTATGAATGAAGGCGTTGGATATTATCCTCTCTGCAACGCAAAAGCTGGTTGACAGTTGAACGAAATGTGACCGTACTGGCTATAGTGCGGGAGAAAAGGGAGAGCTGTTCTTACTTACACTCCCGCTGTAGTTCTGGTCTCTTGAATTAAAAAACAAAGCAGAGGTATTTAGCTGCTACCTACACATTACAATGATATTTTAATGAATATTCGTTACGCTTCAACAGCGCTATTAAACCTTTCAAATTCGAGAAAAAAAAGAAAAATTGCCCACAATGAGCGTTGAGAAATAGAAAGTATCTTTGCTTACACTTGCAATTGTAATAAACGTTTAAACAGCCGTGTTAAATATTACCACCGCTTCACTTGATAATGCGATTTTGGTATTACTCAACTAACTACAACTCAGTAATGCCTCAAATATTCATTCATTCAAATACCACGCTGCGAAATTTAAACAATTATTTTATTCGTAGCAAGAAGCAGCTTTCAGCGAAAGACGGAAGTCATTTATTCATATTGATAAGTTCCGTTTAAAATGCTAATAGTTTTAAACTTGCCTTTGACTACACCTTTTGACTGGTAGACCGCCGTGTATTCAAATCCACAGACACTTCTAAGCACCATAAGAAATCACTTTATCATACACTAACTTACACCGAACTTAAATAGTAACATTTCACAAATCACATTTAGACCCAGCGTGCACTTATTGACAAAGTTGTTACACAAAGTTGGCGACTAAGTCACTCGTTCGCGTTATATTGAGATATCTCGAGATGTCCGATCGATAGAGCGTTCGTTTTTGTTGAGGAATGTTTAGTGCGCGCGCGCATCGAGGCGTGCGGGCTCGTTGCAAGGAGGGCAGAGACCTCGCCGTGGCCACGCCAGCCGCCGCGGTACCGTTGCTCCGTCGGAGGGGGCATAGTCGCGCTACATGCAGGCTTTGACATTTCCAAGTTATTTCATTACTTCGTTTCGATGTCATGACTGGTTGTACACAAATCGGGTATTACGATCGTTGAATGGCTGTGCAATGACGTTGCCTTATTGCGTAAAGTTTACTATTTCCTTAGTCATAGTGTAATTTGTATGGAATAGTTTAGAATGATTTAAGATTTATTTTCATAGGATTACACTTTCATGGAAATTTAAACTACTTTATATTTAATTTATACCACCAAATTACTCGGAATACTATTTGATTACCGAAGGCGTTTGGACCAGTTTTTTTAATTACTCTATGGAAGCCTTTATTAATCGAAGACGGGTTACTTTTAAAATAAGATCACGTATACAAACGTGTTATAGTACCGCATTCCACTCGATGAATTCGTACGTATTAACACACAATTATGATACAGATATTTACAACAATAATCATCGAAACCACCAGCCCACTACTGAGCACGAGTTTCATATTAGAATGAGAAGGTTTTGGGTGATACCATGCTGGCCGAGGGCGAGTTGGCAGACTACACACGCTGTTGAGAACGTTATGGAGAACTTTCAGACATGGTTTTCTCACCGTTATAACAAACTAAAATTTAAATAACTACATCTATCCTACAGGAAGCGTGAATTTTTCGGTATCCTATGTCTTCATATCTTAAGGTTGTCTGACAGAGATCGCTTTAAGCGGTAAGACCGCCTTTTGTTTACTGGCACTGTATGTATGTAACTGTACTTTGTTTCTTTATTTTTTGCTACACAATAAAGAGTTATTAAGAGTATTGTATTGTATGTCACTTATAGTATTCCTAAAAAATCACGTCGATCCGTTGCTCCGATGCTACGTGAAAGAAGGAAAATCCAACAAACATACTTACACATGTATAGGAGATCGAAATCTAAGCCATTCGGATATCTCTGCTTCTACGTGATGGTACATATTAATATACTGAAATGGTACGAGCTAAAGTTATAGTGAAAGACAATATAAAAGCGTTCACAAAGTTTTGCCACTTAAATCTCTGAACAACGAAGTCTTTTCGCGAGTTATGTATTGGAATATTCTGGAATGAGCAAAAAGCTCGTCCCGTGCGAAGATAAAGGAAAATCGGTTGGAACTCATTGAAAATTCTTATGCGAATTGGCGGGAAATCAAAGGAGCCGTAGCAATAAGTTGGCTCGCATCGGAAATCGTACATACGCGAATGGCTTCGCAAAGTTAGATGACAGATAACGCAGAACTTGTTAAGATCTCCCTCTCTTCGACAATTGCTTTTGCGCGATATAGCCTTCAGCGGATCATCTTAGGTACCTTCCGGAGCGCTCATTACAATTGTTTGCTTGTAATGTGGAATACATAACGAACAAGTTACCAGCAAGGATAGATACACAAGGTAGGTCAATCATCTTCCTAGTACCAGTTAGGTACCGACTCGGTGTGGATTGACAGATTTAACATGCCTTTTTGGGGAACTAAATCCGCTAAGTACCTACGAGCTACATAGATAACTTCGAAAAGTTAGTGGTAAAATGCAGCGGTTATATAGTCTTTGGTGCGTCCTGAGATTAGAAGTAAACAGAGTTTTAACAATTCAGCTGGTGATAGACTGGTGATTTGGTTGAGACTAAGTAAAAAAAACTTCTTAAACGTAACCAATAATACTTACACGTGTTTCAGCGTCTTTCTTGAACTGCTTGGTTCAGACTACGTGAATAATTTATTAGTAAAAAAGGCGATCTCATTGCCAAGTAGCGATTTCTTCCAGACAACCTTAAGGTGAGGAGCTGTCGTAAACAGTTATAAAAAGGAAGGGTGCACGAAAAATTACAGAAAAGGAAGGAAATAAGTAATTTTAGATCGAATAATAGTGAATCAAAGATAACGAAATACAAAAGTTAGGAACAGGAACATAGAAGAGGAAATAAAGAAACTAGGTCAGAGTTGAAGTTGGAGGCTTTGACTTGGTTTTTAAAGGAATATAAGCACCTTGCATTCCGGATGGATTGGGAAGGGAGTTCCATTAACGGACGGCGGAAACAGAGAAGGAAGGAAGAGGAGTGTAGGGGAGAAGGGACTTAGGCCGAGATTTACAAAAGAGCGGAGGGGGTGATCATCATTGACAAGTAATTTAGTGATTTAGTCGAGTCAATCCTTTTTTTAACACTACGATGCGAACAATGTTTGTGCAGTAGCGGGTATTTTGGTTACTAAATTACTCTCTACTCAACTGAAGTACAATCTAGGCTGAAAGTTTGTACGGAGAAAACTTAAAAACGTGGTACACATCCATAAGGATTTACCACGTGTTGCTTAAATGCTAACATTTAAGCATATGTAATTTGTAACACAGGACTTTGAAAGTTGCCTAACCAAAGCTCCGCTATTTACTAGAGCTTCCTCGCAAGTTCACATAACAAATGGTGGGACATGTCGCCGGCATCCGGTTCCGTCCGTATATTTAATATTAGTACTGTACGTCCATATAGAGGCAGCAAGATTAATCGTTCAACTTTCAAAGGACTCCATCAGTACATTTTAGTTTTCAGTGATTTATTTCATAACTAACTTGCGGCTACCACAACTAAGTTGGAGTTTCGAGAATCTTTCGAATACAATCCGAAGTTTTGAAGCGCGATCCGACAATTTTTGGCAACAGTCTCTTCAGCATTATACAGTCGTGTCGCATTTATACCAAAGAACTAGCTGTTGCCCGCTACTTTGTCCGCGTTAAGTTTAAAATGTTTTCATTCCCTCTATTTCATGTGTACATTCGGGATCAAAAGATTCCTAGGACTATCTCCGTGGCTAAAACTAACGCTCTACCAAATGGTATGATGTATGGTTTAGCCGTGAAGGCGAATCAAACCAATAAAACAAACATTTATAATATTAGTAAAATATAGAATCTCAATGAAATAATAACAATATAGGTACTATCTCTCATAAAAAAACTTCCTTCACCTATTCTACAACCTTAGGGAAAGGAACCTCATATGCTCGTGTTCCACACGCACCCAAACGTGTTCTATTGAGACATCTCTGTGCCACCCTAAGGTTTGGAGCTACACGACCCAACGCTGAACTGGCTGCACTGAAAATCAGTGTTACTGTATCAGCGCAGACCTATTTGTTAGATGGCTTATGTAGAAGGTTATTATTATTAATATCTTCCTATAACATTTTTCTGTTCTGTTAAGTTTTTTGTTATACTTACTTTCTGTGTTACTTACAATTGACTATCAATAAATAAACGGTATTATAAAATAGTATGTACACTCGTAAACATAAATTACCTACTATTATCTGTGTAGATATAGGTACTATGCTATTTATTGTGTAATGTTCATTTTGCATTCTTGATCGTAATGTGGTAGTACATTTATTGTTACCGTCTCAAAGATAGGTATTTTTGTGTATATTCAAATGTAACAACCGTTGGTAAACTTGATACACAAAATAAAATGATATTATTTAATTTTCTTCTTGAAGCGCTCAATGTCGTAGCTATGTGGAAATACCTCACATGTAAGTTCCTTCCATAAACCACACGTGTTCCACATATTCTACATTTCAACATATTAACGAATGGTGCTAAACACTGTACGGTTAACACGGAGAGGTTGGAATTTCGCCGTAGCAATTCCCTCGCATAC
>DWLO01004411.1:0-10002 GCA_018245335.1 Dalla quadristriga | reverse complement strand
ATCACATCAATGCGAAACTGAAAGGGATGGGGAAAGCATTCCCCATCCCTTTCAAGTTACACAATCAGCCTGCAGGAATCACAGTGCGAAGAATTTTGAAATAGCACCAGGAGCGCAGAAAGCACACGGGTAAAATTAATTCTCAAATAGGTCACCAGTCCCGTGCAGGCCTCAGCGCCGTATCGTCGGCTACACAACGTCGGCCGCGTCGCTGCGGGCGCTATGCAAATGAGCCCCGCGGCTTATCTAACTATATCATCGGCTATTGTTACTTTAAGCGACCACTCATAACTGGCGTATCAACCGCTCTAAATTAGTACGTCTGAGTTTTAGGTGATCATTAGAGTTCGGATATTCGGATCCATATTTATCTAACGTTAATTTACTATGCATTGTAGAAGCGGCATCTAGATATGTTTTTTTTTAAATATATCCCGGGTGCCAGGAAATCCGAGAACGCATAATTAATCGAATGTTTAGTATGGAAGCGACTTCTAAAAAATATTTAATTAAAGAAAATCAGGTTTCCGGGATTGCATAACTATTCGGATGCATATTTACTTGATGTTAATTTTTAACTCCCGATGCAAATATGTGTGTGGTAGTAAAAAAACATAAGTCTCGTAAGAACATAGCGCGTACTTATACGTAGATACGCGCCAAAGAAAAAATCCTTTATCTGTGGCATATGCAATCTGTGGCATTTCTTTTCCCACTAACCTCATTCCCATTCGATCGCGAGGCAGGACAGTTCGTATGACATCATAACCTACGTAGCTACAAGCGGCATAATAAGTATTATACGAATCTCTTTTTAAATTTTCCGGATTTTTTATAATCTGTGGCGTGACATTTCTTTTCAGAACAATAAATAAAGCAATATTATTCTGATGATTTCTTTCTGCGCTAACCTCTTCTCCATGCGATCGCCAGCATAGTTTATAGACATCATAACTTACAAGCGGCATAATAACCGTGAGCTTACGAGTATAAAAGCTCGGCAACGTGTGTCCTAATTGACCCGTGCTGATGTCCTCGACAATCTGTCAATTAGCCGGCATTCCTGTGCCCTGACCTAGTCTGACGCAACCGCTTCTGTGCCGAAGGATGACTAACCATTAGACTGGGCTAGGCCATTGTTCGCCCGCTCTTGTAAATATTGCGCTAAAAGTCAAAGTTTCATGTTCCTATACGTTGTTGTATGTTGAACTGAAGTCATAGTACACGTTGGCAGTAGTAAGAGGTTTATCGTGTTAAATGTGCAGTGTGCAGTTTTCTAAGCTGTTGTTTATAAAGACAAAGGCATCTTTTTAATATATCTGACTGTGTCTCTATGATGCTATTTATCAACATACAGATGTCGATCTATATCATCATTGCTCCAGAACAGATTATTTTGTTGAAGGTGCCGTAATATTTGCGTGATGGTTTTTAAACCAATTACATCAAAAGCGGTTCCACTTCTCGACACATGACATAATATTGTCATCGCAGGTTTTTACACAATTTTTTTCCTTGATTTCAATGTCGTCGGGTTGGCCTGCATTCGTCCGCACCGTAATCAGCCAGGGCTATGCATTGAGTTGAACTGCAGCTTAGATCAGAGAGTTGGAGAGATCAACTCGTATGCCGGGCGATCCTAGACCGGCCAAAGGTCGACATTGTTTAATGAATGCTTTCTAAACTGTTAAACAGAGCAGTTAATAAAATTAAAATTCAGCTCCAGGTGTGGCGTTGCTTTCCCAAGCACTTCACATAAGATTTGTAATGATTCAAGTGTGGTCTGCAAAACCGGCGTTCTATTTCGTAATTTTAATAAAAGTACTCGTACCTACTTTAGTATTCATACTCCTACTTCTTAAGCCGACCCGTGGGGCAACGTGGGGCGGCCTCGACGGGGTGGCCTGTATGCGTCTGCGTCGCCCCCGCCCGCGGACATGCAATACAGGAGGTTGGTGGGCAACCCGAATGGATAGGGTTAGTACTATAGAACTACTGGGAATTAACCATGTGAACAACCTGCACAGATTAAATGACTGAGGAATTAAAATTCAGACTCCAGATGGGTTGCTACTCCCAAGAACTAGTAAACGATGTGTGTATGAAAAACCTGCGTGCTATTTCGTAATTACAAAGAAAGTAGGTAACTTACGTATTCACACTCCTACTACTTTGATATTCGTACTCGTATCCATCAATCCTCCTTTATAAGAACGAAATATCTTAATTGCATCCATGGTAAACTTCTACTTTAAAGAAAACAACACTGTCGCATGTGAGCACCTACTTCACAGGGCTCACTGATAATTAGCGCCGTAGCCAACGCTACGCAAATGCTAAGTACCATTATTTGCCACTAACATGCGGACTTTGGTACACCCTAAGAGAATACTAATGTATATTCTTAGAATACACCCTATAACTAACATGTTTGTATAATTTTTCTTTTTTCAATAGACATAATTTTAAAGTTATCATTGTGTGTTAGAGATAAGCCAGAAATATAATTAAATACAGTAGAATAAACATTTAATCTGTCCAAATAAAATACTATAATACTGCTATAACATAGTATACATGAGAGAGCTTCCTGGAAAATTATAATGTGGCACATTGGTAGTGCAAAACAAAACTTGAAGATAAAAGGCAGCACTCAGCATTAAAACTGTTTCTATTTCCTTTAAAGATATACCAGAAATATAACTATTTCTGTTCTATTCTATTTCCTAAGTTAAGCAAGCCCGTGGCGCAACGTGGGGCGTCGCGCCGGGGTGGCCGACGTCCGCGCCGCCTCCGCCCGCGGCCTGCAGTACCACCACACCACACTATCCATTGTAAACACTCACAAATTGTTTGTTTGCGAACATAATGGATATGGAGTTACGGTTCCATTGGTTAATGAAAGGTATCTTATATTGATTAGATGGTTCAGGATCGGAGCAGTTATTTACGTGAATTTATGTCGAATATCCTGTTCTTATTTTTAATTCGTAAGATTTTTCTGTAATGATCGTTTATTGCGATAATATAATGCGATATACTCATCATCACCATCAATACCTATCAGTGCGATTTGAGAACATTATGGAGAACTCTCAGACATGCAGGTTTACTCACGATGATTTTCTACACCGAAAGCAGATGATATTCAATTACTTAAAATGCACATTACTTAGAAAATACAGGTAGCCTGGGATTCGAACCCCAGAACCCTACTCGGGGGGATTAGGAGGGGTACGTAATAGGTAGTGATGCAATAGTCTAATTCCCCCCATGTCATACCTAAATTGCTTTATGCGGTCAGTAAATCTATCGTCAAATGCTGTAATGTTTGTTCTCGGATATACCAGCATACGTATGTAAAACATACACGCAGGTCATTGGCTGGATAAAATATCCGATCCAGGATAACCCGAGTTCCGAGTAGGGTGAGTTCAATTAATTTAAAGAGCATTCGTTAATTTTATTAATGTGCGCCAGCCTAAATCTACGATCGGCGTAGATGTGATCGCGAGCGCCTTCTCATTTTCGAAATTAGCAAATGAGTAAAAAACAAACTTCTGGTAACCGCCAACAGAGGACAAGATAAAGAAATATACGGAGAGGTGCTGCGTTCGAGGGGCAAGATAACACCATTAACGCCGGGAGGCTGCCGGGCAAAACAAAGGAGCGAGACGACTTTCAAGTCGACTACCCTAAAACCAACAACTGCGTCATGCCCACAACGTTAACCCTACCCTATATAGTAGATCTTAAGGTTAATATTACAACGCTCTATATTGAAATGTTACGTAAGGTGATTCGCAATCTATCTTATATGTTGGTGCGAGTGCGAAAGGGACAGCATGCGATTGTAATGATAGCGAAATGAGTGAAGTAAGTTTTTCTCAGCCACCCAGCCAGCAACATAATTAATGACGCTCGTGTTGGAGACGAATTTATAAATTGGCTTCATTCCGTTTTAACAAAGGGTGGGACATGCGTGATACGACTGATAGCCCATCTACGCAGCGACATAATTACTGTAATGCTGATACTTTATTAAAATGTATGCAAAATGGATTTCTCTGTGAGAACACATATTAAAAGTATTATTGAAACCTGCCTTCTAATGGTGCTTTGGATTGGTCATCAGTAGGCAGTGCCAAGAAAACCATCCGAAAACTAGAACAGAACTAAGTGCGTGTCGCATACATTTTACTATGTTGTCCTGGTCCAACCGTACACAAGTTTTACCACCTTAGTATAAAGTTCATACGCATTGATTCACCTTTTGCGTACGCAAACGAGTACTTAACTTCATACATGTTGTTTTACAGTAGATAAAATGCGCATCGATACTGTCAGATGCAATACCCTGATAGGGTTCATATAACACATAGGGTTCATAGGGTTCATATAATGTAAGACCTATGTAACCACTATGACTGCAATAAAACATTGAGTATTAATTTGATTTCACACAAAAACCGCGAAATCTATTTAGATATCTACTAATTATAGTAGCTATATTCACAATTCGAAATCAATTTTGGCAGATATAAGCCAATACGATGAACCAGAGGTTTGCAATAAAGTGATTGATCACTCTGTCGTACAACGTTTGAATGAGTAAGTTGAAGCAATTTTGTCAGCACCAAACAGTAAGCTGCTACTGTTGTCACGAGTATCTTATCATAGATAGCATAAATTGGAAAACTTGTTTGTTTGTTTGATACGCTTTCACGGCTATACCACACAACCAATCTTCATAGAATGTAAGTTTAGAGGTAGTTTGAGTCATGGAGATGGTTATAGGATTGTGATAGTAACCCATCCGATAGACTAGAGGTTAGCACGAAAGTGATTGATCACTCTGTTGTACAACATCTGATTGAGTGAAGCAATTTTGTCAGCACCAAACAGTAAGCTGCTACTGTTGCCACGAGTATCTTATCTTACATGTTAAAAACACGAAAAATTGTTTGTTTGTTTGTTTAATATATTTACGGCTCAACGATACAACCAATCTTCATAGAAGGAACGTTTATTGATAGAGAGGTAGTTTACGTCGTGGAGATGGTTATAGGATACTTTTTGAACTCGAATAAATATATAGATCCCGAAGGTATAAAAAAATCATAAACTTAACGCGGACGAAGTCGCGGGTAACAGCTAGTATTATAATATGTATGTATATCTCCAACAGGAAATCAATCAAAGAATGATTGAGTGCACCTAAATTATTAATAGAATCTGCGAACTTTGGTATGACACAAGCTAGTAGAATGCGCTCAATATGTACTTACCTTTATTAATATTAGGTACAGTTAACACGCCTTTGAAAGTATAAAGGACACGGTGCCACGCCTTGAGCCAGGACCACATGAAGAACTTAAATATCTTTGAGTTCGAGTGGGCTGTATAGCTGAGTGGGATTTCAGGAACCAAATAAAATATCTGCTCGTATCTGCACAACTGCACATATCTATAATTATATATAAATATTATATGTGAAAGTGTTTGTCGGTTTGCTCTTCGTGTACGCTGCAGCAGAGCGACGGGTCAACGTGACTTTTTGCATAGACAGTTTATGGGCCAGAGAGGCTACTTTTAATATGCTCACATTTACGGGATTTAAGTAAACGAAATTTTCAAGCTGTCTACATTCTACTTCACATTGACCTTTGCGGTTGTATGATACGAATGTATACGAATACGAGTATGTTCACGAAATTATTTTGAAAATATAGTAAGTAATCGTTTCTAAAAAAAGTCCAATTTAATATTTTTTACTCGTCAATGAGTTTTGAAAAAAAATGTTATGTTTGGCGCTTACGTTGATTATTTTTGAGCGCGCACTTACTGCAGCTATCTCACCATTTACGTACATGAAATAGTTGCATTACTCTCATTTTAAAACTCCAGAGACCTCCGTGATTGGTCTGTGACCCGTCCGCTTCAATTTCAAGTGAAGATCTATGTATAGTCTTAACAGATGTCTCACTAACATGTGGTGGAACCATGATCGAATAAAGTGGAAAAGGCGTGGCTGGTCCACCAAATTGGTTTCCACTTATCGAACGTACAGACGAGCCATCTAATGGTAAGTCGTCGCCTATGGATACTAGCAACACCAGAGGAATCGCAAATAAGTCGTTGGCCTTAAATAACTCTTAGAAAGAGTTTTATCTTATGCCGTTTCTGTCTTTTAACAGCCACTTATAACAAATAACCGACTAGTCGGGGGTTTCCACACACGCCTTAACACAATTTATATTAGGTCAAAGTTTATTTCGCTCGCCCATGAATTTATAATAACTAGCGCAGCGGCCGACAATTCATATTTTTATCAGCCCCATCAATAAGAGCTAATCGAACTTATTAGAAAATATCTACGGTACACCGCTTGCAATAAATCGAGATTCCATTCCCAGCAATAAATAAAAAGCATCGCACAATCGTGGTCGTAACTGTTAAAGAGCATTATTTGTTTCGCATATAATAATGGCATATTTGCTAGAGATGTTCGGTGTTAAACGGATTCACTGTCCAATTAGTCGACGAATTCTATGACTAATAACGATGTAATATCGATATTTTATATAGTTATTAGATCTGTTTAACGTTAAGGACGTAGAACATCTGGGCTGGATGCAATGTGAATTCGTACAATTTTTTTAACTTAGTCAAAACAAGAACGCAGTGTTATTGTGCTATAGAAATATTAAAACAGGGTACGCTCTTAGTTCTTACTAAGTGGTACAACCGCACGTACCGTGCATGCCGATCGCCGTAATTGTCGTGAAACAATTTGATTTTAAATCTTAATTTTATATAAAGCACATAAACTCGCCTTATGGCTGCAACCCATAATGGTCCACTGCAGGGCACGGCTCTCTTCTTACAACACAACTGAAAAGGTCTGGAGCATACTCCACGACGCTGCTCTAATGCGGATTGCATGAAGCAATTGATTTTAAATTTGTTACTGTTGGAAAGGGCGTGGTTGCGGCGAAATTAACTTTCATAAAATTCCTTGAATCCAAATGATCGCATCACTTAATACTCGTGAAAAGTTGTACACTTTTAAATTTACAATCGACCAAACGAAATATCGGAATTATCATTCCAATTACAGTCCACACGTCCCATCTCTAATACTTAGCGGGCGATATCAGTTAATACGGCGAGGCCGGTATAAATCGGCGCGCGCGCAATCTAGCATCGCGCCACGCCCCCGCGAGTAACTCACTCGTATCTGCGCCGAATATTGTTAATCAGTGTATCATTAGCTCGCGCGGTACACACTATTCGTATTTAAATCCTGCAAGCTAAAAGCTCTAAAGCCTTAAAGCTTTTAGTTAAATCAACGGTTTTCGTGTCAACTAAATAGTACCTAAGTAATTAAGCTTATGCCTAAGCTTTAAGCTAAAGCTTCTAATAAGGAACGAAACTTATGATATTGAGTTTTCTCAGGCCTTCCAATATGACTTACAAATGACACCTTTAAGCAATAACCAATGCTATGGAGCTATATATGCTATGCTATGGATATGGAGGTTAAAAAAATATACGGTGAGTTAGTGTACCTTCTAAAATACCTGAAAATTTCATCCAATCCGTTCAGCGGTTTCGGAGCCTTTTTACGCAAAAAAACGCAGGCGGAAATTTATAAAATGGCTGATTATGTTTAGGTTTCATATAAAAAGCATATTTCATTTAAGAATTGCTCTTAATTTTAATATCACAGAGACATCCCAATTTTATTTATTGGTAAGATTAGACTTATTTAGTGGAAATCTTGATTTCCACTGGCAGACTTGTTATAGTAAACTTTTAATAATCACACACGCACCTACACTTCACTTGGATTGCATATGAAAACGAAGATTTTCGAATCTGGAACCCTATATAAGCATATAGGGTAGGCATTGGATTGGGTCACTACCAATCTAGATCGGGTAGGAAGGTTGAGTTATAAAGTTGAAGGTGTAAAATAATAGGAGGCAAATAGCGATCCGTGTTTCGTGCGCCAAGTCTCAAATTATTCAAATAGGTACTAAATTATCAAAATGAATCAGTCGACATCAATTTGCAGAAAATTGCTGGCTTATTGTTATTAAATTTAATTGACAACCGAAACGATGCAATTCCATGATATTGTTCCACTTAAAAGGCAGTGAGTATTGTTATTGTAGTTTTGATATTTTACGCAATCATGGTATGAGGTATGGTGATATGTGTTTATCAGCTTAACAAGAGCATGTACCCCTACTTCGAAGTTTTTTTTTGGATCTTATATCAAGGTCCCCATCGTCTTACTTGACGAATATTGTAACATTATCAAATCGTTACTTCAATGTATCACACACGCACATGGGACTTGTGTAAGTCGCAAGTGAGAAGTTGCGACTGGACTCGGGAACGATTTTGAATCGGGATTCCGAATTGGATTTTCATGTGTATGTGGCGCTAGCCTAAAGCGTTTGCACATTATACGACAGGAAATCGGCTATCGGGCTGGCATAGTACAAGATCCGGTCACATGATTAAATATATCAAGAACGGCAATAAAAAAATTACGAAAAGAGAAAAGAAAAACATTTGTTTCTTACCGTTGGTTTACAAAATATGTTACAACAAATGAACAGTTCATAATAGACTATGCAGTAATAATGCATAATAGACTATGCAGTATACAATAATTTTGTCACAGGTTTCAGGACTTTACTTTAATTTTGATGTATCAAATATATTATTTATGTATCAACGAAATCAGCAGGCTCTTGCACTATATCGCCCCGATAGACTATAAGATAAGATATAATTTATTCTTAATGTGAACATTTACAATTTTAAAATATAAATACAAGACAAAATATGAATAGGCATTTCAAATTGTAAGTGGTTCGCATTACAAAACGGATCCACTTCAGCATTATGCTGGATGTCCAAGAACAACCAGCGCTGGTCTTCCGCAGGCTCCGTTTGGTGATGTCACGGCTGTCGGCCAGTATCCTCGCACCGCTAACCTCGGCGTATACACCCCAGTAATAGTGTTCTATGATACGCCGTGGTAGATCGTGTCGTGTAATGAGAAAACGTTGGAAGTCGGATTAAAAATCAGCCTGTGTGTTCAGCCGAGCAAACTAAAGCAGATGGCGCTGCCCGCGATAGCTCCATAGCGCACGGCTGATACAGATAGCGCGGGGAGGCGCGGGTATACATCGCCAAAACGAAGAAAACACCCGCGTTTCGTCTCGTTCCTTCTCACCGAAAACTAACCCAGTTAGTGGTTTCTCGCTCTAAGGTATAGTCGGACTGTGGAGATTTGGCTTAAGAAGACAAGCAAAAATTTTAGTCCGGTCAACATTAGTCATTAACTCTACTTGAGATTCCATCTTACTTGCTAGGGTTGGTAACTCACACTTGCTAGGGTATGTGAATGTTTTAATGAATGGTACACTTTTCGTGACAGATATTTCCATGTTTGAAACAGAAATATATAAATGGGTAGGATTACTATCTATTCCAAAGCCTAAATATAACGGGCCCAATAAAGTATTTTACTTGTGTGTGTTTGTTTGCGATATTAAAATTAAAGTCAATTATTAAATGAAATATGCTATTTATATGACACCTATACAAAATCAACTTTTAATAGAAATTTTGTGTCCGTCTATCTGTTTGTTCGCATTTCTTTTGAAGCGAATAGGTTGCGATACCGCTGAACGGATTTTGATGAAAAATTTCAGGGATTGTATAGGGTATACAAACTTTCTGTATAGACTTAGTTTGTCTGAATATCTCAAACTTTTTTTTAGTAATAGACCTAAGCTTATACTGTAAAAATACATAGCCTCTTTTTTTAAATCATCTGTTAGTGGTAGAACTGGCGTCGAAAGCCTTGTGTTGAAAAACCAACTACACGCAGCAGGGCTGCGCGCAATACCTTGTCATAATATTAGTCGGAGTAGGATTACTAGCCATTCCAAAGCAGGCGTATTACGGACCCAATAA
>DWLO01004410.1:0-10002 GCA_018245335.1 Dalla quadristriga | reverse complement strand
GCCGCTAGTTGGTAGTGGTACTAAATCTTGAGCGCTTTCGTGCTTCAGTGGGCACGTTAAGTCGTTATTATCATTCGATAACAGTCCGTAATCATTGTCTGAGGTTTTCGTGTGGTCTAAAAACATCCGACAATCGGTTTGGCCTCCCTCCGCCAATCCGGATTGGAACAGCGTGGTGGAGTGCGCTCCAGGCCTCCTAAGTTGTGAGGAAAGACCAGTGCGCTGCAGAGGGTCACTATGGGTTGCCAATGATCTACATGATTTTAGAGTCTCGCGGCGGCTGCTACGGGTGCGCGCTGGCGTGCGCCGAGCAATGTCTCACGTTGCTGCGCGCGCTTGCGTCGCAGCGAGAGCACCGCGCGCGGTTATGCGACGCCGGGCTCGTGCACGAGCTGGTGCATCATAACCTGCACCGCGGCACGCCGCAGGTACGAAACTTTACTTACTCTTCTGCGGGCTATAATAAGTTTACCAATTTAGCAAACGCTAGTGATAACGTGTATGAAGATGACATATTTGTATAGAAAGAAAATAGTGCCTCGGGTGGACTCGACATAGAACTAAGTCTGATAGTTTCGACGGCGTCTCTATAGCGTCGGTAAATACGTGCGATGCGCAGCGAGGCATATTTTCATACAAAATCGGTATTACGACCCAAAGCGTGCCTTTGGTTCCGACGCAAGAGGCCGCCATCGCTCTGTATCCTGAGCTACTTCCAGACAGTTCACGAAGTTTAGAGGCTACAGGTATTTTATGGCTTTGTTCTGCGCGTTGTTCTGCGGCACTTCGCACAAACCAGACAGTAGAGATGATGAACTCTGCAGAGAGAGAAAAAGGCGTACTTGGACTTAACTTTACCAAAGCACACACACCACTGCAACATTACCTACAGTAATGCGTTACTACAACAACACGGGGGTTCCTCGTGTAAGTGTTAAGAATGAAAAAGTGATTATTAGATTTTTGAATCGTATTAATCTTTTCTTTTCTCATCATTATAGTCTCAAGAAGAAGTCCGATCGCTCATCTGCGTGGTGACGCGCGACAACCTACCGGCCACAGAGCACCTCTGTAACCTGCTGACGCAACGAATCACGCTGTCTTTGATGGGTCACGCCGCTTCCCAAGACCATAACAACTCTGTAAGTTCTAATAAAGCCGTTCTTATTAAATTCACTCTGTTAATTATGTTACTGCGTATTTTAGAAAGGGCGCAAAAAATATAACAGATTTTAATACAACTAACTTTTTGACAGGTGCGACCGTTAGTCTTGCTCTTGGGCTCGTTGGTGAAGGTTCAGGATTCAGTGGACTGCTGGGAGCTTAGACTGCGTTGCATTGTGAAGCTGTGGGTCTGGTGAGTGTTTATTTTTTCTAACGGATTGTATATAAAGTATTTTGGTTACATTTATTGAATTATAATTATAAACAGGTGTTGTCCTCAACTGACTGAAGTGGCCGGCTTGCCACCGGCAGCCAGCACAATTTTGACACCGGAAGCCTTGGCGGACTTGCCTGGCATTAATTCTTCATCGCCAAACTGTAAGTTTTAGTCATTCAAGTGTAACTATTAGCAATAACTTTCATCTTGCTTTCATAGGGTTTTTATTTTATTAACCTTTACTGTCCCACTGCTGGGCAAAGGTCTCCCCCATGGACTTCCACCTCTAACAACAGGCCGCTGTCTCCCACCAGGCTTTCTGGAATATGTCTAGGTCGTCACGTCAATGTTTTTTCGGCCTGCCCCGGCTTCGTCGACTAACCATTTTAAATTATAAACTTTCACTAAGAGCGAACTATGTAACAATATTATTCCTCTGAAGTATTTTTGCTACTGTGAGACTTGGGCATTTTTGGACAAACGGATATAAATTGAAACTTTTTATTTAGCGTTGTCATCACTAATGTCACGTTCCGTGTACACATGCAGCGCACCAGTACGCGCTGCAGCAAGTAGCGCTGCCGTGCCTGCGCTACATGCAGCAGCTGATGGCCCCGCCCCCCGCCGCCGCTGCCCCCGTCGCCGGAGACGAACAGCCCAAAGACCAAAAGGTGAGAGTGCAATAATATAACATTTCCATCTATCCATCCATCAGCATTTCGAGGTCCACTGCTGGACATAGACGTCCCCTAATCGACGCCACTCCCACAGGTCCTGTGCCTTCTGAATCCAGCTGTTTCCCACCTTGTCGAAGAGCGGCCTGTGCTTCTTTTTCCGAGTCGTGGTCTCCATTCGAGGACCTTTCTTCATAACATCTAAGTGAAGTGAATTTATTGCCACAGCAATGTGTACTTTACAAAGCAATCAGATTTCAGACATACAATTAGTTTTACCTGTGGAAAGCAACGTGACTATATATGAATAGGGGCTGATTCATTTAGATTCCCCTGACTCAATAATGGGATTTTATATCCGAGAATTAAGAATTACAAAGTAGTAGTATCCGTATAGCTTGAAAGTGATTTGTTAAACGTTAACTGTATCAGCAGGTGGACAAGTGGCAAGAAACGAGCGTGGCGGGCAACCTGGTAGTGGAGCTGGCTGGCTGGCTGGCGGGGCGCGTGCCGCCCGCGCGCTGGCGCCGCCTCGGCGCGCGCGCCGTCCCGCCCGCCGCGCCCTCCGCCGCGCAGCGCGACCTTCTGCTCGCGCACAAGTACCTCGGCCGTTGGCGGGAAAAGGTAGGACTACACTACATTCCGCTATTGCATTTAGTTATACATACATTTTTACTCTTTTTAAGTAGTAAAAAAATCCGAACAAAGTGGGTAATAACAAATAAATTAACGCTCATACTCGCGTACATACTAAAACCCACCGTCCAGTCAATTGCATGTGTTGCTTAGTAAAAAAAACTAGTGTTTTTGGTGGGCGGTATATATAGGCTTCATATTTTAAATGAAAAAACAAATAAAAAAAATGTACACTTAGTGGTCTATAAACTCTCACTTTGAAGTAAACCTTCTCATCACAATCACGTTCTTATTCACGTCAGTGTCTGTCAGTTTTTAATATTTGTGTACAATTCCGAATTCCAAATTCTATTGAAAGGGACTTCACTGTTAATACGTGCGTTTCCTATCTAAGTGCACACTCAAAATGAAACTTTTTGTCGTAATCAATATTAGTAAGGATTGAATACTGCGCCCCCAGATGTTGCTGTCGCACGGCATGCGGCCGCTGGCGCTGGAGGACGGCGGCTGGCTGCGGCCCGTCATGTTCGACCCCAGTTCGCGCATCGCGCGCGACACCGCCTGCCAGATGGTCAAGTCGCTGTGCGACTCCTACGAGAGGACTAAGGCGGTGAGACATTCTAATGCTGAAAACCAATAGCGGCCCGCAGCTCCCTGTTCACAACTACGGAGGCCTGAAGCGTACTCCATCACGCCAGCCAGCCAGGACTGGCCACCCGCTGTTCCAGTGATTGGTGGAGGAGTTTGTGGCCGCCCGAGTGCGCGAAGGTCTCTCACGAGGCTTAACGTCTGATAACGACAACAAACGGGATCGATTGCTTAACGAGCCGTCCGGAGCACGGAAGAGCTCTTGAAATGTCGCCACCAGCAGGCTGGTGTCGAAGCGGCTTAGTTTAGTAGATCAGTTACTATGAACACTCAAAACCGACCACTAGTATAAATATTTAATCATATATTTGAAAAATAAAACCTTGTGCATTATGGGGTTCCCTTCAAGGCCGATGGCCGATGGTGACATGGTTCAACTCATTGAACTCTTATACAAAGGTGATTACTCTATCCGTCAGACAGCCCCCTTCTGTTGCAATTTTCAGTCTTTCAGTCGAAAGAAAAATCATATCAGAATTGGCTTACGTGCATACAACATAAATCAAACCTTATGTATTGACCGTTACAGGTACTAATTCTTCTGACGAACTTCTTACCTGAAGTCGGTAAGGCAGGCGAGGCTAGCGAACAATTCCTGCAACTATATCAAAGTAAGTTACTATTTTATGTATAAGTAAATGTTATATTTTTCTCTGTGAGATAAATAGCGAAATGGTTCGTTTAAAATTCATAATGTGTTTTATCCAAAGGTCTTGCCTCTGAAACGCCCTGGAAACAATTCCTCGCTTTACGCGGCGTTCTGCAGCAAATCGCAGATCTCATGACGAAGGAGATTGAACAACTGCATCGTCTGGAAGAAACTACCCTTACGTCGGACTTGGCTCAAGGTAATTGAAATGATGAATCAACCTAGTGGATTTATGATAAAATTGTATACTGCAACAGTTATCAGAGCTCTGGATGAGAGCTTTCGGGCATTTTTCATAGAATCCCACGACCTAGTCCACTAGCAAGCTTCAGAAAGTAGCTCATATGTGATGGTGAAATTTCGATCCTTGACGAATGTCGGCAGTGTACTGTCGTAGATTAAATAATTCATCGTTAAATCTATCGTCTCCGTGTCAGGTTATGCGCTGAAGCGTTTGACGGAGCTGCTAGCGATGTTCCTGGAAGAGGGTGGCGCTCGGCGTGCGTACAAGACGCGGCTGGTGGGCGCCGTGCTCGGCGGGTACCTGTCGCTGCGGCGGCTGGTTGTGCAGCGCACGCGACTCACCGACGACACGCAGGAGAAACTCCTCGAGCTGCTTGAGGAGATGACCACCGGTACGTTATACTGTCCCGAAGAACTGGTCACCAATGCAGAAGGTAGCCCCTAGAATCGACATCGCAAAATAAGTACAGGAACCCCGCCGGCTAGAGAGCACAGGATCAGTTGAGTAGCGGCAAAAGACGGCAGTCTTATTTATCCATCAGCCGAGATCCAATGCTGGAGCTGCTGGATTTATAGACATGCTGATTTAGTGTCAAGTGGCTATTGCAGTCCATGACCATTATCAAAGAGAGCAACAGGTCTATTCAAATTTGATCGTAGTTGCGTTGTTGTCGTGAGGACCGGCGACTCGTGTCTGAAAAACAGAACACACAGGTAACTAACTGTGACTAACTGTTCTCCCGCAATTAGGCACGGAGGCGGAGACGGCGGAGTTCATGACCGTCTGCATCGAGACGGTGCAGAAGTACCCGCTGCACGACTACCGCACGCCGGTGTTCATCTTCGAGCGGCTGTGCTCCATCATCTACCCGGAGGAGAACGACGTGGGGGAGTTCTTCCTCACGCTCGAGAAGGACCCGCAGCAGGAGGACTTCTTGCAGGTATTATCTTCTTGATTGTGATTACTGGAACATTCATTAATTTAAAATCTTAACTTACATGAACAAATCGTGGTATAGTTGTGGCGGTTGACCTCTCACTTGCCTCCCTAAATGTTGCATGCTAAGCCAAATATGATTGAATCATTGTAAATCGTAGTTAAGACCTTTGTACCATATTTGATGCAATTTGTGACTTGTAAAACTTTGTGGCGACAGGGTCGCATGCTGGGTAACCCGTACTCATCCCTCGAGCCGGGCATGGGCCCGCTGATGCGCGACGTGAAGAACAAGATCTGCACCGACTGCGAGCTGGTCGCGCTGCTGGAGGACGACAACGGCATGGAGCTGCTCGTGTGCAACAAGATCATGTCGCTCGACCTGCCCGTCAAGGAGGTCTACAAGAAGGTAAGCAGCAACTGTTGATCTCCCTTCCCCACACATACACACAACATATGTTAGTAAAAATTTGCCTATCTCACTCCGAACTGATCAGTGATACCGCTTCATCAATCGTTATGAACGCAGGTGTGGTGCACGTCGGGCGAGGGCGTGGACGCGATGCGCGTGGTGTACCGCATGCGCGGCCTGCTCGGCGACGCCACCGAGGAGTTCGTGGAGACGCTCAGCCAGACCAACGCCGAGGCGGTCGACGACGAGCAGGTGTACCGCATGGCGAACGTGCTGGCCGACTGCGGTGAGAGCGCACAGAGTAATGTTCATCGTATATTCTTCACCGTCTCGTTTAGGAGGACGGGTCTCCTCTCAGCATGAAAAGAGCTTAGGTTATAGTTCACTACGTTGGCCAAATACGGGTTGACAGAGTTCAACCGCCTTCATCATAATGCGCATAGCTCCTATAAAAGTAATAGTTTGTTGTGAGATATTGAATTTGTTGTTTCTGCTCATTATTTTACTTGATCCACCAGTACCAAATATGATATAGTTAGAAAAGCGCTCGTTCCCTCCAAGTTTTAAAAATACTAGGTGTTGAATATTATAAGCGTCTTTTACTGATGCCGAAGTTGGATGTTTGAATTATATGGGAATATCGGCGCAGGTGGTTTGGAAGTGATGCTGCAGCGGCTTGCGGCGATCCAACGTGTCGGTTGCGCGCGCGCGCTCTGCTCTACTCTGCTCCGCCTGCTGGCGCTGTGCGCGCGCGTGCGGCGCTGCGTGCGCGTGCTGACACGCGCGGATACGCGTGCGCTACCCACATTGCTGCACGCACTGCACCTAGCTGCTGACGAGGAGCGCGATATGCCGCGCGCGCATCTCGTGTACCAGCTGCTTGAGGTACGCGAAGAGGACAAACTTTTTAACATTATATTTTTAGAACAAAGGTCCTATTTACAATCGACATTTTAATTTGACATTAAGCAATATTCCGAATGCCTTACGAAGCATTAATAAAATTTTGCTACAAGCATTCCATCCTCCATCTAACTCTCGAACGCACTCGAGATGACTTAGCTTTGCCTATCAATTACAATTGAAACATGCCGCAAGAATGTTAGTACTAGATGTAGCATCGTGCAATTTAAAATTAAATATTAATTTATTTTTTCAGATAATGGAGCGTATACTCACAGTGGCAGCCAGCGAGAGTCTTGAATCCTTCTTGCAATTCTCGCTCACTTTTGGCGGACCGGAATATGTACAGGCTTTGCTTAACTGCACGGAATGCCCAGGTAAATAGAATCGATTAATAACAACTTGTCTGCATCGAAAACCGCGATACTCGACCAGTTCTAAATTCCTCATATCCATTTCTCTCTAGGAATACGCAACAACTCTGTGGCGCTCGGACATTTGACGCGAGTCCTGGCCGCGCTAGTGTACGGCAACGATCTCAAGATGGCGATGCTCGTGGACCACTTCAAGCCGGTGCTGGACTTCGACCGCCTGGACTCGGAACAGTGGACGGAGGAGGAGTTCCGTATGGAACTGTTCTGTGTGCTCTGCGCTAACATAGAGAGGAACTCTGTCGGCGGCACGCTCAAAGACTATCTCATATCGCTTGGAGTTGTGCGCGACGCGTTGGAGTATATCGTGGTAAGTATCCACACTTTGTACATAATCTCCCCCTCCTTATCGGCAATGTTATTTTAGTCTCAATAACTGCCTTGCCCCGCTACAAGGCCCAATGCTGGGTTAAAATAAAATGGCAGCCTATCCAAACGACAAGAGAGCCGTGGCTTGATTGATATAATCAGTAATCATAAGTTGAGGCTGTGGCTGTGGTGTCTGTCATCTTATTGTTCTGCTGCTTTAGAGGTGACATAGTATCAGTAAGATTTCTAACAAAAATACCTGCAGTGATTTACTTCTTCCCTTGCAGAAACACGCACCGTGCGTTAAACCAACGCTCGTGTTCACGGACTCTGACGAGCTGAAGGAGTTCATCAGCCGGCCCGCACTCAAGTACATCTTGCGGTTCCTCACCGGCCTGGCAGCCGATCATGAGCCTACCCAGGTTTGTATTAAGATTGATGAAGATTAATGTAGAACGGGGCATACCAACATTTGTCTGCTAAATAAATATTTTCCCCGGCCTGGGATCGAACCCGGGACCTACAGGAAGACAGTCAGCGTCACTAACCAACGCGCAACGGAGTCATCGTGTAATGGTTATTATATGAATGTTTGTTTGTAATAGATGTTGGTCTGCGAGAACGTGATCCCCATAGTGCACCGGCTGGAGCAGGTGTCCTCCGGCGAGCACGTGGGGTCGCTCGCGGAGAACCTGCTCGAGGCGCTGCGCTCGCAGCCGCAGTGCGCCGCCAAGGTGCAGCAAGTGCGCGAGTTCACGCGGCAGGTACGTGCGAAATATACAATTTCCTATATTTTTGTCGTACATTTTCTTTTGTAGTCTTTTTGATTTCTTATTATTATTATCGAATTTGGTTTCAAGAGGGACATAGAAATTACACAGAATTGCAACAGTCGAAACAGAATAGAATATAATTTTACACTCACACTACAACAGACACATTATTATCGTGAACATAAAATAGTGGTAAACAAAAAAAAATATACACAGTACAGCAGATATATAACAAAAAATTTGCTTATGCTGTTGGCTCAACAAAAACCCATAAGCGCTGACTTTCACTGCAGACCATTCAAAGTCGGTGGTTCAATCAGACGGGGACAAATTCAGTCGGGCAGTTTAACGGGATCAAAATGCGGCAGTGTCCATTTCAAACAATAATAACTAGGACTAATGTGTTATTTCGCTGTCACACACTAGGAGAAGAAGCGTCTCGCAATGGCGGTGCGCGAGCGGCAGCTGGGCGCGCTGGGCATGCGCAGCAACGAGCGCGGGCAGGTGACGGCGCAGTGCTCGCTCACGCAGCAGGTGGCCGAGCTGGCGGAGGAAGCGGGCGCCGTGTGCTGTATCTGCCGCGAGGGGTACAAGTACCAGCCCACCAAGGTGAGACCCACGCTTTTTCTGCGTACATTTAGTTTTTTTTTAATTCTTTATCTGTTTCATGGGTTGTACATTTCATCTCCTTAGCCTTTGATCACGAGTCACAACCTCACTGCCGACCGCTCATCTGGCGATCATTTTGTTCTCTACGCGTTCAAAGGCGCAAGACGAAGGTCACATGTGTAATGTGGTCGTGGCTAGTCAAAGGACTAAGTACTACCTTTTTTTTAACAGTGCTTGACATCACTTTATTTATGTCCCGTCCAGGTGCTAGGCATCTACACGTTCACGAAGCGGTGCCCGGTGGAGGAGTTCGAGGTGCGCGCGCGCAAGACGCTCGGCTACACCACCGTGTCGCACTACAACATCGTGCACGTTGAGTGCCACATGTCCGCCGTCCGGTTGGCGCGCGCCAGGTGAGCCGATGCTAACAAAAGTTCTTCCTTACTAATTTATGTGGAGGAACATTGGCGCCCTCTGTGAGCTCTACCGACTGTGGTAGGTAGGTGCTCCGGGTACTTACTTGATATAACGTTGGTAGTCACCATTATCGTCATATTTGTACAAAATTAATCCCATATTCTTTTACAGGGACGAATGGGAAAGTGCAGCTCTGCAAAACGCTTCCACCCGCTGCAATGGGCTGCTGCCCCTGTGGGGACCGCATGTGCCCGAGTCGGCATACGCCAGCTGCCTGGCGCGTCACACTACGTACTTACAGGTTAATAATTAATTATTTTTTTAACTCTTAGGTCTCTTAGGTCTTAGGTTTAACTCGTAGGATGTGATTAGTTCTTATCTTTGAGAACTGTGACATACAGCTGTAGTGACTACTGAGTGCTTATTGCACGGATGGTTCCCGACCATAATCTTATTAGATACATCCACAGCTTTGCTGACACCATAGCTGGATATAGTCTTCTCCACCGACCTAGTCAAAGCCTACACCAGATCCCGTTCTGCGAGGAGAACATCGTCAAAACACCCGTAACATCTTTTGGTCTGTTTGAGTTCTTTTATAGGAGCTTCGGGCTTCAGCACGCAGTTCAAACGTTCTATAGATTCGTGTAAAAAATTTTGTAATTCTGATCACATGATATGTTTTTGTTCAGGAGTGCACGGGCCACCGTGACATCAGTCACACGTGCACCATGCACGACCTGAAGCTGCTGTTGGCGCGGTTCGCTCGCGGCCGTACCTTCCACGACGACACGGGCGGCGGCGGCCCGCTCTCCAACATGCAGCTCGTGCCCGCGCTCGCGCACATGGCGCTCTACGTCATCAATACGTCAGTATCGCCCACTGTTTAGTTTGTAAGCGGTTGTAGGTGGGAGAGCCTGTATACGGTTCGCCCGGGGCGGTACCACCGCCACACCCATTTCTGCCGTGAAATAATTGTT
>DWLO01004409.1:0-10003 GCA_018245335.1 Dalla quadristriga | reverse complement strand
AACCTGCATGCCTGAGAGTTCTTCAGAATGTTCTCAAAGCCAACTGTCTGCCAATCCGCACCTGGCCAGCGTAGTGAACTATATTGTCATAACCCTTCTTTTTCTGAGAGGATCTCCGTGCTCAGTAGAGGGCCGGTGATTGGTTGTGATGATGGTTATGACGCGCATTACTTCAATGCGCTTCATAGTGAACGATTTAAGTATTTGTTTATTTATTAACATGAACATACAAACTAACATTACAGGGTCAGAAGTACCATTTTTATATATCACAGATTATAAAATAAAATAACGGAAGTCAATCATCAATTACAATTATGCTAATAATATATTATAATCAAATTTAGTCAATTAAATTGTAACAATAACTGTGTAATATTGTAATAAATAGTGATTTTTTAATCAGTTACAATGCAATAGTATACAATGCAAAACACTTTATTGTACACCAACACAAAATATATCTTTCAGACTACCGTAAGCATGAAGAACTCATAAGGAAGAGGGATGGGTAGTGGTGTACATACATTTTTACTGGTTATGTACGCAATGTTCATGCCTAGGAAACATTACAGCCCAAAAATGTATAAACAGAAAACAGGACCACAGAATAAAAAAAATGGAAAGGAAGAGAAAGGCATTAAGAGAAGAAATTAAAGCGACAAATGCGACAATGCAACCAAATAAAGTTAGTACTGATTTTTTGTTATTTAATAACTTTTTAGCGTTAGATATACCTTCAAACCTTTTTGGAGGCATTGGGCGGCCTTGTAACTTCTAATGGCTTCTAATGGATTGTGGCATTAGGTTAATTCAAAAAATTTAGATTCATTACCTGCCCGTGATTTCCAAACAACTAGCGTCACAGGTTTCGTTTAGTCGCTCACTTAGCATAGTTTTGGTTACGACAATATAACAGAATACATATTGGATACGTCTCACTGTCCCTGTTGTTCTTTATTAAATTTGTACGATTCAATGATTGTAATTGCGTGGTCTACGTATATTTGCATCAAGCCGATTTTTTTGTAACGCGATGTATGTGTGTACTATCTATCTTTATTTTGTTTTAATCAAAGGTTGTGGCCAATAATTTAAACCGCGAATTTCCTTATTTATCTAACCACTGTGTTTTCCAACTAATTGGCAAACATCTTCAACTGGTATTTTCCCCGTATTCTGTATCTAGGTCATACATTGCACCGAGGTCTAATGAAACCTTAATTTGATTTGCGTGCAGTGGACGTCCGATAAGGCGCTTAGTGAGCCCAAACGGAATTATTTATTCCAAGGTTCAGGGATAAGTCCCACAAAAGCGTGGCAATAAATCCTTCGATAACTTAATAATATTATTGTTTTATTCATTACTGACTTTATTTATCTGAACTAACTGATATTGAAAAAAATGTAACTTAAGAGAAAAAAAGTATAAAATCACTAGATTTAGAGATTTCGGTTACGGCGACTATACATCGTGTAAAGACTCTAAAGGTGTTTTGTGAGTCTAAAGATGTTTTCATTTTTTTTATTGAGTTTGTATTATATCTATAAATAAGACATTTATTTACTATTTATTATATTATATCTATAATTTAACACACAATCTCCGCTTGGGCCCTAGGTTTATCATTTTTTATTTTAGGCCGTACCATATTTCCGGCCAATTACGAACATTGGAATCAGAATAATATGGTCAAGTGCGGATTGTCAGAATCCACACACAATTGAGAACAATATGAAGAACTGCTGGATTTGCAAAATATACATAAAAGGGTACAGAAAGTCAAAGATTCAAACACCGCTTTTACTCACTCCATTGTATTCGGTATAAAAATATATACAAAAAACAACATTTAACATAGAGGCTAAACCAGATAACATAATTCATGAACTGGAGCGTGCGCTGGCGCTGATAAAAAGCACTCGCAATGAAAATATTTATATTTTTGTTCTATCGTCCCAGTACAAAGTTCACCGCAGCTGTCTTTCACTGAACATGTTAATTATAAAGGGCTGAATTCACAAAGGTCAGTAGTCAAAGTCAAATGGTTGACTGGGATCGGGTAGTACTAATAATTATAAATAATACCTTGAGACTGAAAACAGGGAAAGTGTACTACTAATATAATTGTGTAGGTTAACATTGGTTAAAACCCATACTATTATGTTCACTTTTAACTTTTTTCAATTAATGTAATTTTTTTCCATTACAATCCTAGTTTCTATCCGTTATCCCCCTTCCTACTGTCCTACTAATCCTACTTATACATTATTAAAGTAAAAGTTTTTTAGGGTGTATGTTTGTTACTCAATCACGCAAAAACTACTAAACAGATTCTTATGAAATTTGGTGTTGAGATAAATTTGAACCCTGATAAAGGAAATATATGTTACTTTTCTAAAAATAATCACGGGTTGAATATGGGATGTAAGTTTGTATGGAAAAAGTGTTTTAACTTATTAATAATAATAATATTTAATTTTACTTCTAGAGCTTGGTTAGCTATGCTCCTCTTTCACTTTTGGCAAATTCATGGCGAACACGAGCACAAACAAAAAATCACAGGGCCCTGAGTAACAAGCAGTGACCTTCACAACTGGAAGGCCGAAATTCAGTTATCACAGTCCCAAAGCATGCTTTTATTCATAACACTGATAACCTAATAGTACTAGTGCTTACAATGATATCCCAGTGCTATTTATCGACATCTTATGGCAGGGGTTAGAGTTTGAGTTGAACACAAACCTTTGACTTTTCGAAGAACTCCTATCATTCATTCAATTGTACAGGCAAACATCGTATAGAAACCTAATTCCCAGAGTGATGAGGAAGAGTCACAATACACCACGTTGTGTTTGCATCTCTCTCGCTCGCAAATTCCCACATTTTCAATGATTGTGAAAGTCCAGGTAGATTTTGGAAAAATATGTTTCATTCTCATTGTTGCCAATAAAATAACAAACATTGAAGCCATATTTTTCGTATTCCTCGTTTTTGTAAATAATATAATCATGATAATACATTATTTATCTCGCACTTGCATCCTTACATGTGTTAGTTACAATTGCAATTAAGAAAAGGGCGAACAAAAGGACTGCACGAGGAATAGTTAGTTGGTTAGTTAGTCCAGTTCGTATAAAATGTTTATAAGAATATTAATTAGTTATATAGTTTTCGTTAGTAATAGGACTATGGGAGTTAGAACTGTTAGTGTAAGTTTCTCCTGTTAATAAATATTAGAGATCTTCCAGTTGATAGTCGTCAGTATTTTTGTGCTATTCGAAGCTGATCACATGTGAGAAGCGTGGCTCCGCTGTGATTTTTCAGATCTGTACAAGTACATTTTCATAGAAAGTAGTTTGAATGCAATTAAGCCTTTATACGACAATGTTGCTAGATATTGTGAACGATAAATTAATATTTAATAGAAAAAACCAACCCTCCTCAGTGCCGAATTTCCTACGTTATATTACACGAAAACGAAGGAGGTAGGTTACGTGTAAACAATGTAAATATGGAGTTATAACGCCCCCAGGATTACCCTGCGTCGACTAAATTGGTAAACGTAATATAGGGTAGGCCGGTAACTCCTTTACATACGTAGTTTAGTCTCTCAGGTACATTTCACGAAGCACCCTTGTAGTAAAACCGGGATTAAAAAGCAAATAAAATGAGTTAAGTATACCTTTTTTATCTTTGACTCTGATAGTCAAGAGAATATATAAACTTTTGAATGGTGATTCCAAACGAAGTGGAAGGCAAATGAGCTTCTACGTTATTTTACTTCGAATTTGCTAGTGGAGAATCATAATGTTAGTATAATGTGATACATTGTTTGGATAGTTCAACGGCACGCGCCTTGTACGAATTTTCAAAAGACACCACTATTTAATTGACGGTTGACAAGACATTACAAAGAAAGATCACTGAGTCTAATGTACGATATAATGTTGGCAGTGTGGAATAAATGGAAACTTTCGGGGCACAGACGCTAAGTGCTATAACTAAAAAACCGTTTGAGATAGTGAGATAAAACAACGCCTATGCGACAGCGGGAGATCATACAAAACAAAAGAAGTGAGAACCAATTTTCTATCGTCGCCCCGCTGTCGCCTCTCAAATCGCCGTCGTCGAAAACGCGGCCTAATACTTAAGTTTCCCTGCTTAGTCACTAGAATGAGAGGTTTAAGCCGTCACCATCACGTTTATCTACTCGTATATTATTGGATTACGCTTAAGGATAATAAATGAAGCGCTCCCGTTCGGTAATTGCTGTATAATGCCGATGCAATATAGGCAGGTACACCTTGTAATTAGGTAAGTAAAGAAGGAAGCCCTTTCTCTGTTTACTCACCAACAGTAAGCTGTTCTGGTCGACGCTGCAGCCTGCGTAAAATATAGTTTGTTTGCGAGCACAACGCTCCCAGCAATAAGGTTTTAAATTAATGTATCCTATACATTTCGGTAGAGTTCGGTATGCGTAATTAAGAATACTCCTTATACTACATTACGTATACTCCTTATACTAAATTACGCATACCGAACGGCTTTTCCCCCGCCTCCGCCCGCGTAAATATCTCTTATATATTCCACAAGCATCGTGCAATTTTCCGGATAAGTAGACTATGTCATTCTCCAGCCGATAAACTATCTCTATGCAAAAAATCAATTCAATTGAACGTGAAAGAAGGACAAACCAAGCAACTAACAAACACACTTTCTGATATTTTATAATATTAAATAAGGATAATATGGTATGTCTGTTAGCGACTCATTGTAGGAAACAACTTCAAAAGGTATCATATTCAGACTAATCTTAGGTCACTAGCGATTGAATCCGGTGACTTTGTTGACTGACACTAGATAGTGTCATGGTTGAGTTCAGAAAGATAAATTAGTTTAAGAGGGCTATTACATTTGGCATCTCTCTCTCGCAAACTCTAACATTTTCAATGATAGTAAAAGTCTGGGTAGACATTTGAAAAATGTGCTTCGATATCATTGTAGACAATAAAATTACGGTAATTTTAGATATATTAAAATTTTTATGTACCTAGTTTTTGATAGAGAAAAAAAGCGAAAACAATTATTCAAAGTCTTACAGTCTTAAAGAAAAGTCTTAAAAAATAAATAAAAGTGTAAATCCTTTATTTATTACAATCAAAAGATGTTAGGGGCTTGGCACCTAAACTGAACCATGTTTGAATGCTCTAGGCCAAATGTTTTATTCCCCTCCTTCATTTAAATGTAGTTTCGCGCAAAAAATTGGTTGGGTACAATGCGATCACGCCAGCTGTGTTTTACTTGCCTCCAGGCACAAGATATTGCATGAAATGCATCCGTATATACGTATCCAAATAAACATGACCCCTGCGTGATACCAGGAAATAAAACTTGAAACAAAATTCTCGTAATGTGCGGTTATAACTGCACTAAAATTACCAATAAACAATTGGCAATTTATGTAGGTAGTAATCATCACTTAGGTTAGTTAGTTAGGTTAGTAGAAGGTACCGAATACATTATAATTTCTGACGTACCAGCTCTCACCTGGACTGATAATCAGGTCTTCTCTCAGAATGAGAAAGTTTTAGTCCATAGTCCACCACGCTGACCCACTGCGGTAAAGATAACGTACGTACGTTCAAATAGCGCGGGTTTCAAAAGTGTGCCGTTATGACATGCCATACATCGGCGCAAGATAATACGGAACTTATAATACAGAAAGAGATAGCCATTTGTTACGAGTTGTGTTTGAAGACAGTAAATTACGACAATTGTCTGAATTTGACCGCCTATATTATCGTGCGCTAGTACAATATCCACTTTATATAATATAACTGACCTAAATGAAGTAAAACTTTGCCTTACATTTTTAACTTTTGCCGTGTGGTGATGGCAGAGCAGAATACAATTGTCACCACCCCTCTTCCCGCGGGTGTCGTCCGAGGTGACTAAGGGAATGTAACGGAGAACGAGCAGCGTCCTTTGTGCAGCAACTACCATCTACTGCAATCACCAACCCACCTGCCCATTGTGGTGATAATGGGCAAATCCTCTCATTTTTGGGAGTGGTCGTTACTCCTGCAGTGGACTGTAACAAGATTTGAATGATGATGATGATGATGAAGTGAAACTTTAAAAAAAATACCTCATAAACAAATGTTTCGAACCCAATGCAGCTAAATAGTAGGCCAAAATCTTAACTACTCAGCTGTTACTGCTTATTGCGAACTGATATTTTGATTTTGGTATTTGTTGATATTTTGAAATTGGGGTGTCATTTTGAACTGGCGGTGCTAAGCGGGTTGACTCAGCCGCCCCTAGGGGGCATATTGGGCGCAATCTGTGATACCTGACGTGGCTTGGAATTTCATTATAGGCTATTGACTGTTCATGACGAGATTCCAGCTCGAAGCGCGATATCACTGTGTCATGTTTATCGGAAAAGACAATTATGAGCAAAGTGCCTACAAAAAGGCAATTTACAAGCAATGAAGTTACGATATTTCACACTGTGTTGCATACTAAATTGAAATGAATTTTGTTACACTTCTATGGATGTGACATAATTTAAATAAAAAAGTAAACAAAATAAACAGAAGGTATCATAAGGTCTTTATTAGGCACGCAGATGCTTTGTATTTAAACTTATACATCATACCGAACCTAATGGTTCCATCCACACAATTCTCAGCCTTCAAAAGGCCTCCCCTAATCGCCGCCATTCCGCCCAGTCCTGTGCCCTCTAAATCCAGAGAGCATGTTCTAATGTTTATTAGCTAACATTTGGACGTATTTGCTAGCTGCTAAGCGAAATACAGACCAAAAAAAATCAAGACTAGTGTCCAAAGGCTGATACCAATCTAATAAATGAGATTGCAAATAATGTATGCTGGTGAACATATAGATATGCGATCTTGAGAGAGATGCTCAACGGTGCTCAATGCTGAAGGGGTTGGATGAATTACCCCTAATTAATTGATAAAAATACCCAATTAATAAAGCATCACGTCTTATTTCCCAACAAAGCTTGAAGGAACAGACTGGGATGTAGGTACGTGCGGGAATCCAGCAAAGTATCCGTATAAAACCATCTTTAAAATTTATTTTGGAGTTTCTCAATGTTTTCCATTATTTGGACTCCCGATCACTAACTGCATTACTTTCCAACTTACTTCTAACTAAGCTGTTGTACAATATTTTAATAGTGGCGACTCTTTCAAAATTTTCGGACTTAAAAACACTCGGAATTACAGTAAATATGGCTATCGAAAATGAGGTTAGGACTCTCAGGACTCCTAAGTGCTTCCCCGATGACTGCCTTATTAAATCAACATCACCCAATTGATATTTGTAGACTTAGTGTTTCGTTAAAGTTTATTCCGATTACTCCAATCATTGACGTCATTCTGAAGTGACTCACACTATGATGTATCACCCAGCAAAAACATCATAAATAACGATCAATACGCGAGAACGGATACTCATCTGTTACATAAATGTATGTCAGGGCTGAAAATTGATCCCAAGACATTGTTTGGCAGACAGGTTCTCTACCTCACGGCCAAGTAGTCGTAATAAAGTAAGGTTTCTTAATGAAGTATGAATATTCTCTTACATCTGGTAAGGAGCTCTAACGATACCACTTAACTCCATACAAAAACGCGCGAACCAAATCTTACATGACTATTGTATAAGTGACTAAATGCTGATATTTCTTCCACACCAACTGTACAATAAATCTAACAGGATGGTTACGTAGAATTGATGGTTAAACAAACTTACCCGAACTTAAGTTTGATCCTAATTATACGAGATGTTACGTTACATCCGAAGAGATTTATGTAGCGGTCTTCTAAAGTTGCGAATTATTTTTTACCGGTAAGTAAATAGTGATTTTCCTTTTGTTTCTGTTTTAAATAACCACAGAGGCTCAAAAACTTTCCTTCCAGGGATAGCGCATTGGCCATTGGTTCTTTGTGGCTATATGCGAGGCGACCAATAATCGCCCCGTCCGCTTCTTCATAAGCCCTGTTGCCTATAAAAACCTAATTTCTAAAGCTATTTAACTTCTAAAGATCTAAATCTTCTAAAGAAAGTCATTGTTGTGAAAATTAAGACAACATACTTCCCACTCCCCGTCCACTCTCGAACAAACTCCAACTTTCTAATCCAACTTTATGCTGTCCCTATATCCGTTTAGTTCACACCATGATTACATTTTAAGCTGGAATTACGCGCGACGTGTTGTTAGTTATTTCAGTCCATTATTTGCTAGGATTAATTTTTAATTATTACCATTTAATATGACTGACTTGCGTAAAAACATTTGGACTAAATAATTGACCTACTACTCAATTTCAGCCATAATTTGTTATAATAATAAGCGTGATTTCATCAAAATAATCTTCCGAGCATAACTACTGATAATCAATCATGATCAGTTCATGATCATCTAGGTATCAAACAAAACAGTAATGAGTTTGAGGTGGTCATTCAAAATAAAATATATACTTACCTAAAATGTATGAACAGCCGACAATCCAGGGAGTTTCAATAATGTACATAGATAAATACGTACCTATCTACTTAAATAATTAATTTATTGATACTTCCTTGATAATTATTTGTCCCCTTGTATTACTTTTTATTTTGTTTTGACGCTATACATTTGTATTCAAAATCCTCTCTCGACAATTCTTTAAAAATATATACCTACTTACTAATTTATTTATAAAAATAAATGCCCCATGGGTACCTAACTTAATTCATAGCATAATTTGAATCCAAATAGTCTATCTATTGACAGAAAGTCGTTCGATATTAGGTCCAAGTTTGCTTAATTCAATCCGCGTTTTGCACTAACTCTGTACGACTACTTCGTTCGGATGAACTGGTAATAGAATGAAAAGTTTCTGAGATGTTAACACTTTCGACTCCGTTAGTCGGGGAAGACACGATTTAGTACCTTACGCCGAATGGGGGAAACTTTGCACTTGTCTTACCCTCTCAACGGACGTAATGACCGAAGTTCCGTGTTTTTCCTGTCCCGTTTGTTTTACAATGACTTACAATCCCACTGCTGTCGCCTCGGAAACGAGATTTTTTGAACGATCTTTGAAATCTCTTTGTAAACAAATGCATTGAACGGCCGACGAAGGTTACTTTCACGTACTGTGCTTTGAACAACTTCGGTAAATAAACAATAGAAGCCGGGATCGTTCAATAGTTCTTAAAATGTATGTATGTTCTTAATATATACTATTGTATATATTTGTGCGGCGATTTGGTGTACTTACTTTGGTGGCAATACTCAAATTTCTCATTTTAAGTGACAATGTACTTTAATGTACGTCTTATGAGAATTTAAGATTCTTTCAACCGAAACCAAATAAATTTCCTATGTACTCATGGATCAAATGTTTGTGTTATATCATCAATCAAATGTTATAAGTACACATTGATATTTGAATTTTGAATATAGCCCAATTACTCTAAGCATTCGAAGGTATTTTCGTTACTCAAGTCATACGTGCCCCTGGACTTTACTGATGACGGTTCGGTTCCTTTTACGCTTCGAGTGCCTTACAGCGTCGTCTCTTGTAGCTGACGAATGTGATTTCTCTGATCTTTATTACGATTATTAAATCGTAATCGTAAATTACAATATTATGATTACATAATATTGTAATTTAGTATGTTTTCATATTTGAACATTCCTTCAGTCACCTTTTCACTTTCCTTGTTATTCTCGGACTGTATTAGACTGTTAGCGGTAAACATTGCCCCGATACTCTACTTAAATTATTTATGGCTTACAATTAACAATAGTAACATGCTATTTCGGGGCACTAAAGCCACCTACAAAGAAAAGAAAAAAATGTCTAGATATGTATCCAGACTTATTATGTAATCAGGATTAACAAATTGTAAAAAATATGTTACTGAACGCTACTACATATCATTTTGATTTTTTCCTTGTGAGCTCTGCTTGTGCAC
>DWLO01004408.1:0-10003 GCA_018245335.1 Dalla quadristriga | reverse complement strand
ACTGACCAACTAACATTCCTGGACTAACACCTCCACTTCCTCTTACGGTCCTATTCGAGGTTTGTCACAGATGTCATAGGCGGCAGCGGATGGGTGGAGCTGCATGCTCGTTTGCTATATAATAAAAACAAAACAAAAAACAAGCAAAAAAGTTACTTCAAACTATGTTAGTATACAAATTTAATCATAATATGCCGGATATTATCAATAACTCATGAACCTGTTGACACCCAAAGCCCCTGTCAACATACATCCACGTAGGAGGTATAATAATGTCACTCATATATTGTCAAGTGCAGTATGTCACATGTTAACACTTTAATTTCCCCTGGACTGCACTGGCCACTACATACCGCACTCGTTCCCATACATTCTGTTCCTACGGCACGTCTACTATCTCCGAAACGTAAAAGTTTCAACGTCACGTCTGCTTTTCGTTCAAAAATGGCTCAATAAGGTTCCGTTTTTTCTTTTCAAGTCACGGAATGCTTACGGAATACTAATAAAAGGACACAAGTACATAAAAAGTGTACATAAGGATCTTTTAACGTTGCAAATAGCTGCAGGCGCCCCTGACCGCCTCCTTACCGACGCCGTCTGGCGACAACCCCTTGCTATTAGAAATGGCTAGCTAAACATTGGATTTCACTCCAATGTCTTCTCTTTTACGTTGATTAAATGCAACGTTTGTTGTTTTTCTGTCTGTCTCGCTTATTACTTTAATGTCTATTTAATTTATTGGGGACGTCGAGATTAGGTTCTTGGAGGCTCTTGAGGGTTCATCTCTGAATAGAAAGTCATTTAATTTAAGATAAGGTGTGTACCGCAGGTAAATCGCCCCTCTCGCCTTATTTATGTAATGAAAACCAACCAACTACTTTAATTAAATGGCAAACATATAAACACATACCATAACGAAATTACCTACACCTACTTAAATATATAACGTCACACATAAACATCACTTAAAACATATTGAGTGAGACATTGGGTTGAGTATTTGTAATTTATGTCATAATATATATTTGATTTTTTAGCGGTACGAAGACCGTAGTAGTATTTTTCTAATAACAAAGACTCATTCTAGATTCGTGTGTTGCTTGTCGATAAATGTGAATACTTTTGAATCAGATGATCTTTGTCTATAAAAGTTCCTTTTTCAAATCCACACAATATGATGAAAATCTAAATCGAGTAAAAAGTAAAAATATAGCAGGGCGCTTTATCTCGTATTAATACGATTTTAGCAAACGGAGGCTAGTCAGTAATATATTATGTTCTATTTATTATGTTGATATCCAAAAAGGCTTATTTCTCCGCCTAACAGTAGATAGAGCCGTCCGGTGCCACGCTGAATAACCCTTGATTTGCTACGACTCCCTTACTCCTTTACATAAGGATAAATACAAAAAATGTTTTATTACTAAGACAAGGCAGCGTATATATATTTTTATGTAAAATAAATACTTACATTATTTTACAACCACTGACATTTCCTTGGCTGCCAGCATAATGAAGTTTCAGATTTGAACATGCGCTTAAAACTTGTGTAAATAAATGTATACTTTACAGTTCCACAATTACCATTTTTTTAATCTCGTGCTTATACAAGTACTTTTTCGTAAACATTTAATTAAAACAGCATCTCATTGCTTATTCAGAGCACCGTGCGTACAGTGACATTAGCGAGAAAAAACCTTCCTTTTTAATAAATAACTAAGCTGTTGTCATTGCCAATCCATAAACTTTCTGCGGCGAAGCCAATAATAGAAAGGAAATAAAAAGTTTCTTTGTAAGTACAACTTCATTCCGAGTGTCAACCCAAGTTAGACAACTGCCCAGAGGGAATGAACGAATATTTAAAAGAAGAATGTCACGTTTCGCGTCTCTCTCGCTCGCACATTCTAACATTTTCGATAATGGATTACGAATTGTTTTTTGTTTAAACTAGGTAGGTACACGAAAATTTTATTATGCCTAAAATTGACCGAAATTTTATTGCAAATTAATCAAATGATTCAAAAGTCTTATTAGACTTTTACAATCATTGAAAATGTTAGAATGTGCGAGTGAGAGAGATTCAAAACGTGACATTAAGAGCTTGAGCCCCAAATCGTTTCACTACTGTTGGCTTATGAGGCCCGTACCCTGCAGTGGTCCATTATGGGTTGCAGCCAGCTAACTGTTGGAAAAGCTTCATTATAATATTACAATTTTCCTCCTATTCTGGTAAACGCAATGATAAACTTAAGCACTATTAAATACTTAGTTATAAAAAGTTGCTTATTTGATTAAATCTTATCAAATCCTTCACTAAAACATAAGTTTCTATCAAATTTACTCTCGGGATCTTGTTGTCATGTAATTTGCTTTTCTATAATTACAACGGTTAGTATATTTTCTGAAGTATACACACCTCCCTCATTTATGTTAAAATGCGAAATTGACGCATTGTTTCAGAGATTTTGTGACGAATGGGTGAAATTTCCTGGTGCCGAATTACGTATAGTATATTAATGAGTTATCATTAGGAATTCTACATGACTGCACCTTTCTTCTTAATTTTCTCATACTTAGCTGAGGTCCTGATCACCTAACCAAACTCCTGTTGATGATAAATACAAAATATTTACATAACGATGCATCAAATGTTTTGCTGACACCGTGAAATTAATCAATTCAAACCACGATTCTAAGCCGCTCCCTCTTACGGTGGCAGCCACTTGATAGCGCGTCATTGTCGCGTCTGCAAACAGATCGCCGCCGCTTCCATCCGAGAGACGCTAAGCGCGACCGCTTCACGGAGTAATCCGCTCCGAGGGGCATTAACGTACTCGTGCGATCCTAATGCACGGATATAAATACTCATGGTGCATTAACGACCTTTTTGTTTAATGTATTGAGCGGTGCAAAAACTTGAAAAATTGAAAATTTCAGTGTCTGTGTGGGCGTTCTTTCTGTGTGACGGTCTGAGTCACTCCTGTTAGCTTAATATCGCTTAAGATTTGCATTAAAAATAAGACGCTATTGTAACTTTTTCATTGAAAACTAATTAATAAAAAAAACACATTTGTCAAAATTATTTCACCACTTTTACTTTTAGCGACTCAGATGTTTGATTGACGCCACTGTGAAATCAATCAATCCAAACCACGATTCTTAAGTCACTCATTCTTACGGCGGCAGCCACTTGATAGCATTGTCTCGTCTGCAGACAGATCGCCGCCGCTTCCATCTGAGAGACGCTAAGCGCGACCGCTTCGTGAAGTAATCCGCTTCGAACGCACTCGCGCGATCCTAATGCACTATCCCACTCAGCGTACGCTGTATAAAGTTGATGAAACAACATGTTAACTGTTAGTGTAAGCTAGTCCTGTTCGTAAATATTAGTAATCATGCAATTAATAATCGTTAGTGTTTTCTCATTTTAAGCTAGTCACAGATGCGTTATTATCCCTGCCTACTGAAGTGGTCGCCTCTTTTATAAGTGTACTGACATCCACATCTTTCCGAACAAAACACAATTATTGAAAAACAATTATTCCTCAGCAGTAACGGGTGTGGCGGTTGTAGAGCTCCGGCCGAACCGCATACAGATTGTACCACCGGGTTACAGCAGCGGATGCAAATATTTTAAGACAACGTTCGTCAAAACGGCTTGTTGTCGGCAATAAGGGTGCGACGATAAGAGGCGCGTTTTCGAGGAGGGTGACGGCGAGAGCGGGACGGTGGATAGAGCGGCTAGAATTGGGTGGTCTCCAGGGCGGCGCGCGCGGGCACATCGCCCGAAATTACAGCGGCGAAGTGACGTGATTATAGGCGCGCAATTCTCTATAAATAATAAAAACTTGGTTATATACTGCAAAATTTCATTCGAGATAAAGACCAAGATATAGAATATACATCAACTAATATCTAATACAAATTCAAATCAAGAACAGAATTCCATTGATATTAGTTGAAACTTGCACTATGAATAGGTACGTGTTCAATTTGGCCCTATTAAAATCGTTCTTTTTTTATGCTTATGTTTTTAATATGCCATATTATTGTTACGTAAGTCAAAAACTTTCAAGAATTGTACAGATTATTTAATTCAAATACTTGATGACATATTGCAAGTTTGTTCGATAAAATGAAATACAACACTACGACCGCTTATAACATATGACAGTGCTCGGCTGTCACTCGCCGCTCGTGCACCGATCGTCGCGCCGCTGTCGTCGAGAACGGGTCCATAGTAATGTATGTAAGTGAAATAATCGTCCGCTCTCACCACCACCGTCGCCCCGCCCGACGCGTAAGTCGCTGTCGTCGAAAACGAAGGCGTAATCCTAGTCCATCCATAGAGGTATTATTAACTCACGTTGAGCCCACAGTTCAACACTGCCGCTTATAGTTCACGGGTCTTGAATTGTGCGTGCAGACTAGCACTTTCAGATGTAGACAGATATTTTAATAGCAAGCGCTTTGCTTACATGCCGAGTTTATTTATGGGTGTATGTGACCTATTACTCGTAGCACAGCACCTCAAAACAGCCATAATCAGCGAACCATGTACAAATATAAATACAAAACCTTTTATTTGTCTCAACATCACACAACATTAACAGGTTGCATAAGTTAATTAAAATTAGTTACCTAAACTATTACTAGGTAATTAAACTAATTGCATAACAGACTTAAAGTAAGATGTAGGTAAGCTTAAGAATGAACGCTGTGTGTGTGTGTACAGGTTCTACCACCTTTAACTAAATGCTGAATACTCGGAATAACTTGCTGTCCCTCTAGCCACAGAATTCGAATCATAAAGATATGGGACTCTACTCGCCATTAAGTTTAAATATAACTTGTTTCGCTAAATAACACTTTGTTGAGGCATTCTTGTTGCAAGTTCGTGCAACTTATTAAATACTCTGTGTATAAGTACTGGTAATATGCAGAAGTTATTTTGTAGACAAACGTTTTAATATACCAAAAATTTTATTCACATTGTGAGTGTACAAATATTTTGTACCGCAATTTAAGTAAGAACGAGTACCTACAATGTAAAAGGAATGCCAATATTTTAAAGTACACAGATGCAACTGAATGCACGCAATACTTTTTAAGCGTTATAAAAAAAGTGAAAGACGCTTTCATCTAAAACTAGTGTTTGCCCGTGGTTTCACTCAAGATAAACTTTGTTAATACTCGCTTCTCAGTACGCCTTTACAAATATCAACACAATGTATTCGAAATGAACATGACGAATGCTGCACCTGCTCTATGTTGGGTTTTAGTGGTACATACTCAAATTTTAATCAAACAGGCAGATATACGTGTTTTTTGTGACAGATAGTATTGAGGGAGACAGCGCTATTGGCGTAGTATTGAAATCCAGGCTTCGTGTATGGGGATAGCTCGCAGTCATTTTCGTAAAAGCTGGCCATTGTCTGTGTAGATTTCTTCCAAATTCCGACAAATCGAGACAAAAAACCGTTACACATGACAGTTAGACGGCAGGAGGATGTACAGAAAAGAAAAGGCAGTTTCTTGTATTTGCTTAAGAGCCGTCAAAAATGTTGTGATGAACATAGTCAAGTTTGGTATGCATGAGAAATCTAATAACCTTATAAAGTTATTAGATTTGTAACCAGTTTGTAAAAACATTTTAACTTTAACAGTTTAACTATAATTAACTTCAATGAAGTTTAACAGTTTAACTGGTTAAACACTTAAATAAGATTATAACAAGAAAAAACAGGCAATAAATAATATCAATAAAAATAAAAGTAATCTACACCTACTCGTAAATATGGGTGTAGATCACTATTTTGTTGGTATTTTGAGCAGTGGGGAAAACGCCTTTATTGGCCGTACTATGTCATGGTTCATAATTTTCGTACTCAAAACTTTTCCCTAGGTTATTTCATTTATAGAATTGTGTTAGCTCGTGAAAAATATGACCGTAATTTGTGGTCAACCGCTAAATTTATGACTCGACACTTTAAATCAGAACTTGTTCGCGCAATAATCATCCAGGCCGGCCGGGTCATGGTATAAGCCACAATGGCCGCAATAATAACCAATGAAAATGAAAAACTCACTTTTTACACGACAATTTTTCACCACCACCACCTACCGCCACACCCATTAGGATTTAGTTAATTGTCAAGTGTCATTGTAAATTGTGTTTTGGACGGAAAGGTGTCTTCTTCAGTTCTTCTCAGTTCTTAGGAGGGCATCTGAAACCAACTTTGGACTGGACTAGCATTTAATTAATAGCCCTATCCTATTCCTACAGTCCTATTCGTGTCTAGATACAAACTTCGATAGAGGGCAGTGGCCAGTAATAATCACTGCGTTCTTGTTTACTACTTTATGGAATAAGCTGCAGACCAGAATTCCGTAATCTATGGTAACCAGGCGCATCATGATCTGCCTGATTTCCAATCATCCTTTTCTCAATATCATAATACCGTCATGAACCATTCCATACCATACCATACCATTTTCGATGTGGCCAGGCGCATTATGATCTGTCTGATTATTATCGGCCGGTGACTTATTACAAAACACTCTAACAAAGTTACGCGTTTTCGTTTAGCGACACCGATTTGTTTACAAAATTTGCTCAAGTCATAACAGTTAGTTGCTACGTTGTGCCAAAGTTGTCTTTTGTTCATGACTGAACCAACTCCGAAGTTAAGAAGCCTTGTTTGGACGCCTTCGATATTTGTTAAGCTCGTGTCTACTTTGAAATTATTAATTCTTCGACCTTTAAAACATCTCGTAATTAAACAAAGTTTTGCATCTTTTCATTCTCATGAAACTCTATTCTGGTCAGTATGGCCAAATCTGTACAAGTACCTAGAATAATATCACCGTCAATCTTTAGTTAGGTATATGCCAATGACGTTTCTAACAAAAAAACGACATTGGTATATGTATGTATTTAAAAATACACTGAAAGTCCATGTTTATAATTTTATTCTGTTTTCCATACAGAAATTATCCGTTTTAGCCCTAATTCCACATGGCAAAGAATTATAAACGCCTAAGGACAATGCCGTCGAAACGTGATCGAAAAAACTTTCATGAGCGCTTGCATTTTTTGAAGTCCTACACGCGAAGCAGTCTATCTTGGTTGCGATCGTTAGGTACAAGTCAATCAGTATTGGATGGCTTCATTCTAACTGGCTCTGGGCAGGAGCCCCACAGCTTAACCCAATTTGACTCCATACACATACCAAACCTGATATTATTTCAGTCTTATTCTGTACTAGAATAGATTTAGACTTTGTTAAAAATATAGCTTAATCAGAACTAAGCTTCTTTCAAGGACGGCATGAATCAATGGCCGTCTGTGGGTTGCTTATGGAGGTAGCAATCATCCAGCATTCCAATGTAGGTGTATATATACTGTACTTGATGATTATAATTGATACAATCCCCATAGAAAAACAATATAAATCATCAATAATTTGTACTTATATTTTTATAAAATTGTGCAGGAAAACTGTAAACAAAATGAATAAAACAAATTATACCCCGATGCGTAGTACTTCGTACATTTACGAGTATATACAGGACCCCGTGAACAAACAAAGCGAACGTGAATTAGTAAGCGTTTGAACGTGGAATTCTGGTTTTGGGAAGGGTAGATGATATCTCGCGCCTTATTTGTTTAATAAAATCAATTTAGAAAATTAACTTTGTAAATTTTATACTTGTTTGCGCTCGGATAACTACGTACGATGCGGAAACTGAAAGCCCAACAGTAAGTAATACTTTATTTGATAATGAATTACCTACAAAGAATTTAGGATTTAAAATGCCGGTACTTATATCACTAACGTCAAATTTTTTTTATAGATAATGATACGGCGATAGTAAACACTGTGTAGCAATTAACATACAAAATATAAAACGATTTTCACAAGAGAAAGCGTTCTTATTCTTAGGAATTCTTATATATCGAATCTGAGGTTTAGTAATAACTCAGTGAGTGATTATTATTTGAATTCATATTTAGATTTCTAAATTAGATAATGTTAAAAACCTTTGTTACGTAAATTTAATTAAAAACGATGGTAGACTCTATAAACTTAAAGGCTTAGTAATCTCGAACCGCGTTTTCCCAAGTCATTTGAGGTAATGAGACCATAACTCGAGTCTCGTCTGGTGTCGGGTAATCCTGATCCGCACGAAATTCAGATCGAGACAGAATGGAAACACGATTAGTGGGGCTTGTTTAGTTTGATTGGAGCGCTCTAATCCTGCATTACTGAGAGATAGCACGATTTCTTCGCGTCCGGGGCTGATAACTCCTGAACTGTGCAACAACGGAATCGGTTAATCTGTAAGCCACAAGATTCACACGATACGGATCTAAGTCCGATGTTGTCTATCTTGCTTAGGACGGATGGGAGAGGGTTAATGACTCGGAAATCATTCGGGTTAAATTTCGCCAAGCTCGGATTGAAAGATAAGGGGCTACAGATTTGTTGGTGTCAGTTTCTGTGGCTGTTTTATCTGAACACTCTTGGGTCGCTCTAGACAAGCTCTAGGATAAGTACGCCGATCCATCGTTGCTGTGACCCAATTGAGGATTATGGCGTAGTAAATGTGTACCATAAATAGTACTTTTGAACGTCCTATAGGTACTTTTCTTTATGATCTTACTTTCAATAATATATTTTTGTAAAAGTGCGCGGGCAGGGCCCTGAGGTATTTCCTACCAGTCAACCCTCAGCGTAGGGTGAACATTTGCGGCAGGTGTTAAAATATAATGAAAGACAAATAATAAAAAAGCATAACACAAGACAGGAAAAGCTCTTTAGTTATATATAAAGCAGATGACAATGACAGTATGTGAGGATGGATGGATATTTATTACTCATTCACGCAAAAACTACTGAATACTGATTCTTATAAAATCAAGTTCGAGCTTCCACGCTCGAAAATACAACGGCTAATTTATAAGGATCATAATAATGTCACTATAATTATGAAGTTTGTATGATAAAACAAGTTTTAGACAACCGGAGTCGCGTAAGAAGGCTAGTAAATCTAATCATACATTATCTTTCCTTACCAATAAATAAAATTTGAGTGTCTGTCAATTAAGGTCAAACCCTTTTGAAAAATGTTGACTGCTTTTTTTGTCGCTCCTAAGCCGCTGAACGGCTTCTGATGAAATTTTCAGGGTGCCACTAACTTACCGTATAGACTTTGTTTTATCTGAATATTTCAAACGGTAAACGGTTGTTTAGTTGTAGATCTTGAGAGTCTGGGACCGTTTTCACTGTTAAAAATGTTCTGTATATCGAGATTTCAGGCGGGCGAAGTAGCGTGCTCTCCCTAGTAAAATAATAAAAATGTAATCTCTGTCAGTGAGTTTATCCGTGGGTATCGTATCACATCCTCAGCGCGACAGCCGGACGCAGTCGGTTAACGCTAATTGGATTGGCCCGAGTCTTAGCGCCTTTCATCTACGTATATCATTGAAATTCTTGTATTTAGAGAAGCCTATCACCTTTCGCATCTCTCTCGCTGGTACATTCTAACATTTTCAATTGTTGTAAAAGCCAAGTAGACTTTTAAAAAATGTGATTTAAGACATGATTAATAAAATTTAGTAATTTTGTATAAAATTAGTAAAATTGCGGTTATTTTAGACATATTATTATTATAATTATTGCAGATTATGATACAGATAAATGGCGAAAGCAATTGTTATTTTTTCTCGCCTTTTCCTAAGTCAAAAACTTGATATAAGAACATTATAATATATCTAAAATGTCCGTAGATTTATTGTCAACAATGATAATGAATCACATTTTTGAAAAGTATACCTACTTAGAGTTTACAATCATTGAAAATGTTAGAAGCTTTTTAAAGCATCCAAAAAGCAGCCACGACATGACATGTGTTGCCCGTATTTTTTACTTATTAAAACTTGATTAATACCAACAGTACACAATTTATAATTATAGGCGGACCTAATTCAAACACCAGT
>DWLO01004407.1:0-10005 GCA_018245335.1 Dalla quadristriga | reverse complement strand
CTGATTGCGCTGCAATAGTTGAGGATTGTTAGATGAAGGCCGGGCGGGGGAAGCACAACCGCTCTTTTTTTGGAGTTTTTCGCGCTTCTCCAAAGTGAAATTAATTTCATTTCGTTTCAATATATATCTCAAACTTGACACTGGCAATAGCGTAAAAGGTGCGACGCCAAAAAAAAAAACGATAACTTAATGCTTTAACGATGATGGAGGAAACCATGCAGGTTTCATTCTGCACATTCTGAATGCATTGATTGATTGATTGATTACGTGGAATATGCTATTTATGCAACACCTTTATCATCAGCCTTTGTTGGATTTTTTTCTGTCTATCTGTCGGTCTGTCTGTCTGCGTTATTTTATCGCGAATAGACTCTGAAATTGCTGAACGGATATTGATGAAATGTTCAGGGATTGTAGAGAGTACACTAACTTACATAGGCTTTGTTTGATCACGACGTGTTGTTTTGTTGTCACCCTGACTGACGAACTGTAGGTCCCGAGTTCGATACCCGGTCGCGGCAAACATTTATTTGGCAGATAAATGTTTCAGGTCTTGGATGTGTTAAATTGTGTTGTTTTCTGTATGTGTCTGCTACCCGCAACACAGGAAATCCTAGTGCAGCGGTGTGACAAATATAAAAAAAATATCTCAAATGGTTTTATATTTAGGTATAGTTCTGTATGTAATTCTGTATTTAATACTTATAGTATGTAAATCTGTATTTCAAGATATCACGCGGGCGAAGTCGCTAGTTCTCCCTAATAAATACATAAAGGTGAACCTTACCTTACAGTTAAATCTCGATCGGTGTCACAACCCTAATCCTTACGCGAATAAATTTTCTGATCGCTTCGTTACGGAATAACTTTCACTTCACACTGTTTTTGAATCAGAAAATTAACAATTGATAGTAATAACTACAGGGTATATTACATTTGTTTTTAATTTGTTAATTCGGCCACCAATTTCGCTCCAAGCCGTATAGCGACACAAAGCAATATATAGATTGTTAGCGACCAACGCACCCGAGTACCGGCTACTTACTAACTCAGAAGAGCTGGGTGTTCAGCCGGCATTCGACTTTCTGAATAGCTTGATACCGCAGCTTAGCGGGGCTTAGCTAAACGCAGGACTAGTAGCTCAACTCCATAGTTATGCGTGGTAGAGTCGCATAAGGGCATTGACGTGAGGTAGGTCAGTATTTGCGCAACCGCATCAAGTTAGAACCGCCGCGCCTCGCAACGCAAGTTCGCTTCAATCTTTCGTTATTATATTAAAATTATCGAACCTCACTTTAAAATGATGCGGGTGGATCCCGTACCAGTCACGGAGGACTGTGGAGTTTTAAAATGATAGTGATGCAACTATTTCATGTACGTAAATGGTGATATGACTATGATATAATAATATATCATAATATGGTGATAGCGAGCGAGTTCGAAAATAATCAACATAAGCGCCAAACATCAGTTTAATTTTGTTTTCACATAACTATTTGACGGATTATGAAAATAATTTTGGATTTTTAGATGAAAGTTTGTACGGAAAATGACTTTTACCACTTCGGTTTTTTTATATATTTTTTGATTCAGTGCTGTTGCATGAGTATATTATGATGAGTATTCTGGTATGATGAGTATGAGTATACTGGTAGAGATTACGTTAAGTATTAAGTCCACCATTCATACCATTCTTTCTTTATTGGTAAAGCTACGAAAGTATGAAAATTCATTATAATCGTACAATAACGCATTACTAGTACTTAAATCCAGTTAAATGGCTTCTTTGCTCAATGGCCCCTTTGTTTCATCATAAGATCAAATGGTTGACCCTGTTTCCACATACACTATGACGCCATCTAATGTCCTTTGCATCGAAATACGAAGGATTAAATAATTATGGTAATACCCTGTGCTCTTAACTCCCTTCTCCTTTGACGAGGTTACACCAACATCGTTAAAGGCCCTACCTGTCGGTTTTGTCTCTGAGTGTTTTACGATCATAGGTACCTCTAGCCAATTGCGAGATCGTCAAATCGCGAACAATCTGACGATAATATCCCGAGGTATTATGAGCTTTAGCTTTAGCTTAGCTTTATTTTGCATATGCCAAATAAGCGAACGCTAACGACTCTCTAGCGACAGCGTTTATGAAGATCACATATCGCACCCTTAATGATATACAGGCTTAACTCAAAAAAGTTGATTTTTGGGAAAACGCAATAAACCATTCTGCAATTTTGTCCGGTGCAAAAGCACATTAGAATGAAAGAGACCTATGTTACGCGGTGTCAACAAAGAAGGCGAATTTCGTTGTAATTTTAATTAGAAGTCATAGATGGCGTTAACAGAAGCCTGTGAATATGCGTAACTCAATTCGAGCTTAAGTCTTATTAGGTCTGTATATTACTAGGGGTGCGATATTTTAATTTTCGTATACCTATTATACTAATAAACTAGTCGGGAAATCCGCGTACCCATCTAAAATGAATTTCCTATACCTAGTTCATCATAGAGAAAAAGTCGAAAACAATTTTTGCCACTAGTTGTTTCCTGCGAAGAGTTGGATAAATGAAAATTAAAGGAATATTAAAGGTTAAGTAGGTCTTTCAAACAATTTTTTATGGGATGTATTGCCTGTTTACATTGCTTGCATCAACCCATCAGCCCTTGGCAGAGCATTGCTAGACATAGGCGCCAATCCGACCGGTCCTGCGCCTTCAGAATCCAGTGGTACAGGACCACTGGATTCCGAAGGCGCAGGCCCTCGGAATCCAGAGGTTTCCCGTTGTCTTCTTCAGGTCAGCCCCAGGTGGACTACCTGGGGCTTAGTTGTGAAACTGAAGACGAGACTTATCGGTATCGCCTTGGTGTAAATTTACGTGCAAATTTGAACTTTAACCGACGTCTTTAAAGTTCAAATTTGCACGAACAATCAGATGAATGCGAAACCATCGCATCGCTGATAACGAGGAGTTGCACAATCAGCCTGTTGATCGTAGGGCGACCAGTGCTCTTTTTTCCGAGTTGTGGTCTCCATTCGAGAACCTTTCTTCCCCACCGGTTATCAGTCCTTCGAACGGCGTTAGATTTTGACAAATCACTTACTTAATATACTGAATATTGCAATTTCACTATCGCTCATCGCTCTCATAATGAATGTCGGATGCTAGGGTGATACAACGAAATTAATTTTATGATATCACCTGTTTGTTTATCTAGTCAAATGTATTTCAGACAGGTGACGCTGTTAAAAACAAATTGTTAGCTAGGTACATTTTCGTGCACTAAAACTGTTAAATTCATACTAACGTTTAAGCAATAACATTGTTTTTAGCTAAGTATCGTTTCTACAGCCTTCTACGTTTGCCCGCGATAAGTTTTGCGTCTACAAAATAGATGGCGGTAGTTTGTTTTGGATAAACAAAATTTAATTATGTGAGGACGCAATAAGATTTTTACCAGAGAGCGTTAGAGAAAGGGAGGTAGTGAAAGAGGGAGAGAGAAGCTTTCGTTCTTAACGTAACTACGACAGCGTGCTAATTTGGTAAACTCCTAATAATTTACTAATACTAACAGGGCTAACTACATAACTAACAATCCCACGTACAGTCATATTGACTTGACAACTCCGTGGCGCGTTGGTTAGTGACCCTGACTGTCGAACCGTGGGTCCCGGGTTCGATCCCCGGCCAGGCAAACATTTATTTGGCAGATAAATGTTTGTACTCGGGTCTTGGGTGTGCGAAGTTGTGTTGTTTTCTGTATGTGTCCACCACCCGCAACACAGGGAATCCCAGTGCGGGGGTGTGAGTGTGAAAGCGTTTATTATTATTATTTATTATTATTATTTATTATATAGGCCTCAAATAATCGACGCTACTCCGATGCGTCCCGTGCCCTCCTAGTTCAGCGGTTATCCGCTGTTTTCTTCAGGTCGTCAGTCCATATTGTCGTGTTACTAATATTACAAATGCGACAGTTCGTTTGTTTGTTTGTTAAATAATCCTTCACGGCTTAACCATACAACCGATCTTTATAGATTTTGGTAAAAAGATAGTAACCCCGAATATATAGATAACTCAAATATTTGGGAAATCCCCAGGGGACGACAGCACCATTTTAACGCAGACAAAGCCGTGGTTGGAGAAGGTTATAGATTTTTTGTAATATTACTAATACTAATATTCAGACTTAGACTTTTAATAAAACAAACAAATTTACGGTAAGTAGCACACAACCCTACAGTAACGTCCGCTCTGTCGACTCTTGAACTCATTTATTGATATGGCACACTTTTAAACCTGGACAGATCCCGAGGGAATGCCAACCCCATTCATTTAACGCGGACAAAGTCGCGGGCAACAGCTAGTTATTATAATAAATGTGAAAGATGTTCTTTTTTGTTACTGCGTCATGGTTAAATCGCTGAACCGCTTGCCTCTCAACCAGGGAAAGATTGAGGTTCAAAGAAGGACGTAGAATACTATATTTTTTGCGTCGTCGCGTCGCTTGAATGATCTGCGTAATGACATTTTCTGTTTTCTTTGATCAATATCTCAAACGGTTAACTTTGACGATTTTTTTTTGTTGCTTTTCGATATTTCAGTTGGACTAAGTCGCGAGCTCTCCCTAGTTTTTAATAAGAATGATACTCTAACGTAGTATAAAAATTTTTCTTTTCGATATTTCACTTGGAGTAAGTCGCGAGCTCTCCCTTGTTGTTAATAAGAATGATACTCTGACGTAGTATCAAAAAACATTACCAGAAAAAAGTTTTATCGAAAGGTGTAAGCCGCGTCATAATGCGTTCAGTCATTCTCGAGATAGTTGTAAACAAACTTACATACTTTATACGGAGCGATGCATAAAGAAACCTCTTTTTTTATGGGTTAAAATTTTTTGCTGATCAAGTAGGTACCTACGTCCCTTCGGCTGAACAATCCATACGGCAATAAAGTGGTCGAAGATGCCACCTAAGTTTTGAGACAAGAAATGTGCTATTTAGTTGGTCAATGGGTTGAATGAAGATTGGTACAGTTGTAAACGAAAGTATAAGAGTCGCAAGGGACCCTTATTCACTCAGGATTCATGGATTCATGTACCTACGAACATCTTTATACCACATCGACGGCGTCTGTGGCTCGGAGACCATTATTCGGAGATCAAATGGGCTATTCCGCTCCTCGCTTCGCGTCAGCATTAACAAAATTTTATTATCGCAGTAGGTAACAGTACTAAAACTTTTGAATAATCCCAGGAGAATCGGTTATTAAAAGGAATAGGTTTGGTTGGGACCAGGTATTTGCTTCCTTGCGTTATTTTATTAAATACAAGACTTTGCGTGCCGCGCAGTCAGAATCAAATTCGTATTTTCATCAAACATGCATCCCCCTTCCAACCCTTAGTTTAGGGGATGATTATTAGATAAATCTTCAATCTTCTAAAAAACATCGAGAGTTATAAACGCGTTAAATTTTATCGATGACGATGTCCTTTGGATTTCATATAGGTAGAAGAGAAAAAAGAAGATTTTTATTTACCATAAAAGGATATATAGTACTGTCTGTGCTGTTGACAGCTGAGGAGATATATCGTATGGAGCTCACCTTGGCGCAGCAGCCAAATCATATTGGAACGGGCTTTCATTATTGACACAAAATTTTGTATACGCACGGATGTCCATTGACATGTTCTCATTACGTCTGATTTTATTTCAATTTAACTTGGAACAAAATTTACTTTCGACGATTTTTAGCTAGGCAAGTAGCTACCCATTCCACACATTTCTTACAATTGTAAAACGTCGAAAGTTATTTTCGTTAAACAAAATTATTCTATATTCAAAGGCAATCACGGTGTTTTTACCAGAAGAGTGTTAGAGAAAGAGGGAGAGAGAAGATTACATTCTTTACGTAACTACGATAGAGTTCTTATTTGGTAAACTCCTAATAACCCCACTGAACCATTTACTGTGTACCTAAATCTCGCGTCCAGTTAATAAAAGATAATTTTTCGAATTGCCATGATAAATTGAGAGCACGGGTGTAGTAAGGCGTAGTTGTTGAAAATTGTTACGTAATTGATTAATGTTGATGACGATATTAGTCCATTTGTAACTGACGGACTGTGACAAGTCAAACAAAGGAGACAATGAATGAGTCATTTGCTTATTTGATATTGTTAAGCTGTGTACCCACTAACCATCTTGAAACGATATACTGGGGAGTAAGTGATTGTCATCTAATGAGAAGCATATAAAAATCATATTCGTATGTTCCGCTTGTGTTAAGGTGATACAAAGGTTTTTAGTGTGTTATCAATTCCACTAATGTTTCTTCATTTATAGGATTATGAAACTAATTCTTGCACATATATTTCTTGATTATATGATCTAAGAGGTCTATGAAAACACGATTACTAGGAATATTCTCGAGATTTTTTTAAAATTAAGAAGTCTCGTAACTATTTTCTGTTTTCTGTGCTACTACTATATTTTAACGAATTAGTTCACGGAATTATTTTTAAAACATAGTAAATAATAATTTGATTTGCTTTTTATTTGTTTTCACATTTCTGTTTAGTTATGTTAAAAAAAATTAAATGATGTTTGGCGCTTACAGTGATTATTTGCAAGCATGCGCTCATTAGCCATCTCACAATTTACGTATATAAAATAGTTGCATCACTGTTATTTTAAAACTCCATAGTTCTCCGTGATTAGTCCGTGATCCGCTTCATTTTCAAGTGCATGATGCATCCTCTTAAGTGAGTTGTCAGGTTTATCATCCCTCTCGCTCGCACATTCTATAATGTTCTATGAGTGTAAAAGTCTGAGTGTCCCTACTGTTGAAACATGTGATTCATTAATATTGACCATAAAATCACGGACATTTTAGACATTTTAATTTTCATACACCAAATTTTTGATATAAAAATCATCGAGAAAAGATACGAATTGTTTTCACAGTTTTCTCTATCAAAAACTAGGTAGGTAAAAGAACATTGAAATATGTCTAAAATGTTCGTATGTTATAAAAATACATTTTTCAAAGCTTTATCTAGACTTTTACAATCACTGAAAATGTTAAAACGTGCGAGCGAAACTGGACAATGTCTAATTTATCTCCTTTGTAGACAGCCTTCAGGCAATATCAGGACGTAAGCCAATGTCCTTAGATAGGTGACTAACATTGATCAAAAGCGAGGTAAACTTTAGACCTTCAGGAGCCAGAGACCTTAAATGCGCCTTATAGACCTTATATGCGACCTTAAATTAGACATCTGTAGTGGGAGACTTAATGTATTCAGATAACTAATATGACTTGATTAAATTATCCTATATATAAAACGAAGAGTTGGATTTCCGGCCGTGGCAAATTTTTATGAAACAGAAGTGTATGCTCTCAGGTCTAGGCTGTTACTTGTGATATCCTACATCATCATCAACAGCCTTTAACAGCCCACCGCCGGACCAATGGTAGACATTAAATGGTATTTGCTGCACTCTCAGAGAATGCAATGTTATATTCTCTTAGTCGCCTCGTGCGATACCCGGGGGAACAGGAGGACAGACAATTGTATTGTATTTCTTTCCTGACGTCACCACACGGTACTCTTGTATTGTTGTAGAATTACTTTATCATTCTACCCACGATACCTGAAACCAAATATCCATCTATACATCAGCCTTTAGAGGTCCACGGCCTACCCGAATCGACGCCACTCCGACCGGTCTTGTACCCTCTGAATCCCATTCGAGGAACTTACTCCCCCATTGATTATCAGTCCTTCGAACGATGTGGCCTGCCCATTGCGAGTTAAGCTTGCTTACTCTGCGAGCTATATGAGAATGTAATCAGCGAATTTGTAAATGTCATTCCGAAATAGAACTCTGTTTAAGTTCTGTAGGGCATGCTCCAACATTACCTTCCCATGAGTAAATACGCCATGGGCATGGGCATGCATAATTAACCCAACACGCCAGTTTTAGCACCATCTGTCATGGAAGGACCCTGTCTTACTTACAAACTTATCGAATACGTTTTGTAGTAAGACCACATGCACCACATTGGATTCCATACCTTACCATAGCGGTTATAAGGTAAACGATCGTTTAGAGATTCGAATATGGTTACAGGCTGTTGCTTGAAAAGTGGAGTGAAGAACGGTGACAGGAATTGTCCCTAGAGCCGAGAACATGACCGGACAAGCAAGTTTGATCTGTTCAAAGTGGGGCATTTCGAAGTCTAGTTAGGTATTCCTTTTGGGTTGTTATACTTCTATGAATGTTTAGATTTCCCATCAAACTCGTTTGATTGAATACTCTCCAAACGAAATTGTCATCGCAATTAGATGGTAATTATTATTAATGTACGTTGTAATGCCTACTGAATGTACTGGTTGACTGATTTGAACTAGCTTGGAACGTAATGATAAACAAAGCATTATTTGCGGGAATTGTGTGAATGATATTAATATTCTACCATACTAATTACTAATATCAAAATTGCTGTAGTGAAGATTGATGGATGGATGGATGATTGGATTGTTACTCGATCACGCAAAAACTGCTAGACGGATTCGTGTGAAATTCGGTGTGTATATCCCTTGTACACTACCTTCAGCGGATCTATAAGGACGTAAGCTTAAGCTTTAGATAGGCGAATAAGGCCGCCCCCACACCAGAGCAGCATTTTGTTATGTGTAACAAATTTCGAATAAGACTACGAGGGGCTGTTATGTATGTAGTTAGTCTTGTTAGTATTGGGCTATTACTATGAGTTGAGAACTGAGGTGGTGGCCTCTTGTATAAAAGTACCCAGCATCCACACCTTGTATTGTACACCGCCAATTGTACTAACTTTACTTTGTGAATATATTTCTGTACCTTTTTCTGGTGTGCAATAAAGGAATTTTGTATTGTATTGTATTGTATTCACGCCCATGAGTGTTTTCTGTGCGTTGGTGTATCCCACTTTGGTGTGCGGTGTGCCTAACTCGTCAACAGCGTTTTAAAGTCTTGACTTTTAGGACTCAGAGATCTGAAATGCGATCTGAAAATGTCAAACTGCAGAAATTATTGTAATTATTTAAACACCTTTTCTTTTAAAGGGTGCCGGGAGTTTATTTCTTCAACCTTTATTCTCCAGGCCTACCCTGGACCATATAACTTCAATTTTTTTTTTCTCCTGTGTTGACATGCCAATAAGCTCGCCGAAAAGGTAGAATTAAAATCTAGCTTAAGACTAACAAGCAATTTTACTTTGATCTAAACTTAAACTTTTACTTAACTGCCTTAATTACTTACTATTGTTATAAATCCGATGACTAAGATAGGTATTGGGTCTATCGTGACATAATTAGGCGGTAACAGAAAATTGGTGAGTAATTTTCGGTGAGGAATTGCAAGTAGTTTTTTCTCCTTCTGTTGTGACGTTTCCCAAGTGCATGTACTCATGATGAAATAATTGAATTTGATTGCCTGCACCATAAATAATCATCATCCCTGATTAGAATAGGTGAAAAAATTATATACGAAGAAGCCGCGGCCACAGCGCAGTTCCCCATATTTCATTGTAAAACAGTAATTTCATCTGTACTGTCGCTTAGTCAGGACAGTGAATACCTATACGTTACACAAGCCTTTGAATATTTCACGCATCACACTTCCTGCACCCTCTTCAATTATTAAGCAAATTAAACAAGCCGCGAGCAAACAAACGGTTGAAACGGCCTCGCAATGCTGATACGAATATTTGGGAATGTCGTATTTGTTGCTATTGTTTAGTTGTTCGAATTAGAATTTAGCGGCACTCCACTGGGCGTATTGTGTTCACATGTTTTGTCAAGAAAACGCCATGACTAGACAGACTGAAACATGGAACAACGTGAACGTAAATCTCATAGTAGCTAGAGATGGGAAATGTGTTTAGTTGTTCGAATTAGAATTTAGCGGCACTCCACTGGGCGTATTGTGTTCACATGTTTTGTCAAGAAAACGCC
>DWLO01004406.1:0-10005 GCA_018245335.1 Dalla quadristriga | reverse complement strand
CTAGCATTATGTTGTAGAATAAAGCATCGAAAAAGTAATCTAAAATAATATAATTGCAAAATAATAACCATTTTAGAATATGTACGTAACAAGTAATAACCTTCCAGTAATTAAAGTACGTACTTAGCTAGTCTCTCTAAGTTAAATAATAGCACACAGATTTTACACATCCTTGTGTAGGTCTGTTATTTTACTTACTAGGATTTCTTTGTTGATATTATTGGAATTAATCTCACACATTGGTAAAGGACTGAAATGATGTCGCCGGGTGAAACGGGCCAAAAGGCCGTGGCGACTCCTCGCGGCGCGCTGCCGTCCGCGCCTCCCGAGCCGGAGAGCGAGCCGGTCCCGGAACCGCAGCCGGAGCTGGAAGCGACCGCCTTAGCCGCGGCAAACAATACCAACACCAAGTGCATCGAGCGCCCATCCACCCTTCTGGTGGAGCCCGTCGCCGAAAGCGTGGCGTCGGCGCCCGCAATCTCGCCAGCCGGCTCCACGGCCTCGCGCCGGGACTCCCAGCTCACCGAGCAGGGGTTCTTCGACATGAAATTTTACCACAACAAACTGTGGTAAACAACCAGCTAACCACTCTGTGGAACTCCCACCTCCATTCACTAGGATTAGTTATTATTAATAAGATTAAGATAAGTATAAGTTTTACCTACGGGCCGATCGACACGGTTCGCAGTCTGTAGCGATGTTTTGGCAATTTGTTTAGGTTCTACTGAGTCATTCAAACGAATAATAACAGGCGATGTTTTAAGTATAATCAGTTAAATTTCATATTTGCTAATGACAGCCAGAATACACAGCTAGCTAGCTGTATGTGACTTTGTTTATAGATCCCTATCTTTTTTAGATAATACATTTTAAGTGATACAACAGATTGCCAAAGATCTCATATTCAAAACAACATCAAACACCTCGTTTTACACACCCATTAAATGTTAGGCGTCTCAGGACGCGTCTGGGAACCGTGTAGTTACATGTTTTTATCGCTAAGAATGATTACTTCGTTCTTAATAAGAATTTCTTGTAGGTAAGAATTCCTGAATTGCGAGTTTAGCTTTGGGACTGTGGGGTTATTTGACATAATTGACATACACTTACTTAAACCGTTTGTTCGCATTTGGTCAATGTTAGCTAAAATTGTAGCCATGAAAATCAGATTTTTTGTTTTTTTTTGTTGTTTTGTATTTAAGATAACAATAATATGTAGTAGTATTAATTTGACTTCATATTGAAATTTAATTTAATTGCATGATACAATAATTTTTACCGATTTACAATTAATTTATTGAAATGTTATTTAAATGAAGCATTACTTATACCATACAAATAAAACAGTATGCAACGGAGGCATTGAGACGTCTAATTTAATTACAACATACATCACACATGCGTGATGCACATAACCAAACTTTCCTACGCTATAACTACCGAATTACGAATTGAGAGTAACATCATTTCGATGATGATTTGAAGTAGTTGTTCCAATTGACAATTTACATGTTCATTTTATTTAGCTTGCGTTCTGTAATGCCGTCTCGGCGAGCCTTTTACGGCGTTTGCCTAGTGTTAAGTAATAAGTAAGTTACTTATCTATTATTTTTATAAAGCCAATGACAAAGATAGATATTGTCTATTGTGACATACTTAGGTGTTAACAGGGAATTGGTCAGTGATTTTAGATCATTGACGAATTGCATGTTATCTATCTATGTATAATGTTCTTTTCCTGTAGTGACGTTTCTCAAGTGTATGTAATTAATTACCTTAAGATGAAATAAAAAGTTTTGACTTTGTCATTAATATAAGAGTAGGTTTTATTGAAATTTATTGAAATTAACTATTATTATTATTAAGCTGTTCTGAAACTGTCTTTGAAATGCACCAAGTGTAAGTGTTTTTGTTTAATTGATGGTTGTTCGTGGCAGGAGTGTAGTGAAGTTGGTCAATATCATATATTATTTAACTAGTTATATTTGCAGTTTTTGTTTCTAAGTTACCTTCCTATTTTTTATAAGTATTTTTGCTATTTATATTGTTTCAATGTTCATTAATTTATGTCTTGGTTGACTTTAAATATGCCTGTTGTTATTTTCGTTAATTTGTTTGTACTCATCAATTATTATTAAGATTGTATGTCAATATCTCAGTTCTGAGGTCAATAGATGGCCGCTAGAATGTATTTTTTCTGTTATAATAAATGTCAGTCTGAAATTAGCTACGTCTATGATTTGTTATCACATCATTCATATCATTGTATTGCAAATAATATTACAACGATTTAGGTGTTTGTGTATGTTTTTAGCTACTTCAAAGGCAATCTTCTATTAAAACATAATTATTAACTGTAAGAACCTAGTTAAGGCTTAAGTGTCAACGTTTATATGCTAAGTTGTATTCAAATACGTAAATGCGCATTCAAAATCCGAATCTTTGTATCTTTTATATCCACCTAATCAGTCAATAAGTCCCGGAACCTTGTAAATGAACTTTATATTTGGGTTTAAATAGACAATTATGATTAAAATTATTTTGATATGGGTTACTACATACCTACTGTGTTTTTTAAAATGTGTTCGCAAATTTCGAAGATAAAAAGGATTGTGAAAAAATTAGCTGACTTGGTAATATCATAATATCTTTCTTCTTTAGAAGTTGAATAATAACATCATTATTTAGGTACTTGGTAATAAACTTAAGGTAAGTTTCAATGTGTTTAGGTATAAAAATTACACAATGCCAGTGTAGAAGAATAAGTCATACTTGTAATTTCTGTTAATGCCAAATCAGAAAAGGCTTTTATGTAGGGTGTAAGACTGTTTCAGATATTAGTATGTTTCTAGGTTTCTTAATGCGCAAAAAAAATTTTTTGCGTCTTAACGATACTATAAGTTTGTTTGCCCTATGTTCCCAGTGTTTGTATGCTTGTTTCACTGATGTAATGTGAGTTTTAGATAATAAAGCTTTTTAAATGTTCATTTTTATTCGTTAATTTATTTAAATTAATTACTTGTCCTAAATTACGATCCCTCCTATCCCCTCCGGCAACATCACTCTTTCGCGAAGAAGTGGGGCGTGGTTAATAGGTACAATCATAAAATGGATGTAAAACTATTGGAAGACAAATATATAACTGTTATTTAAACTAGTTGCCCGCGGTGCTACTCGCCAACGGCCTATTCCATCTATAACTACCGATTAATGGAAATAAAATATCCTATCCTTCATTAACCACATGCACAAGTGGGGATGACCCCGCCCTACGGGCGCGAGTTTGACGCGCCCTAAAGCAATTGAAGTTAAAGTTTGTGTTGGTTCAGTAAAATATTGATTAAATTTTAATCTATCCCAGGTCAACACTTCGCTAAATTCGTCCAATCCTAATGCTAACTGATTGAACAAAACAACTGTTTCAAGATTGTGGACTAACGAACTGGTGTGACGAGGAAACACTAGTGTAGTACGTATTTCTAAGTGTCCTATAGGGGTTTAGTATTGGGTAGGTAAATAAAAAACTGTTTCACGAAGAAAACATTGTATTATTTCCATTACAGTGGACATCTGAATGTAATCAATTTCTATCTTTGGATTCTATTACTAACATTCATATAATTATAAAGAAGTGAAGCCGGCGGTTGGCCGGGTAACAGCGCTTGTCCATCAAAACCGTTTCCGAGAACTGCTGTAGTTCATGTACGTATGCTAAATCGGCGCCTTCGTCTCGTTACCGAAAACTAAACGGAACTGATTTTGGTGAGCCAGCGCAGTAAATGCAAGCGACAGGGACGAAGAGCGTCTATACTGGTTCGTGTGTGTCAATACAAGAACGGATGTAATACAATATAGGTTATCCTGTAAAGGCGACATTTGGACAACATCGCTGTTTCACATACATGATTGACATGCGGTAATCCGTACACACAGAAGACAGTTTATAAGTATAGTTATAGTATTACAATAAAAATGCTACCAGTATGATTAATTATAATCAGCTTAAATATTGCCGTAAGGACTATAATACCATTGCAGATGACCAATGCATAATATTAAAGTGATGTTCTATAAATCAACTATTACACGAATTCGAATTAAGGACCGTTGATTTCAATGCATTAGTAGAATACGAATATAAATTATATTAAATCGAATTTATTGGATGTGCCACACTTCAATTAGTATACTTAGTACTTACTTAAACTTATTGAGTAGTGGTCATCGCATAATTTGCTCACCCTTCGGGCTAGGATAAAATCACTCGTCAATAAATGTAACTAGACCATATTATTACATTATCTTGTAAATAAAGTTGATTGATTAATTAAAAAAACAATAAGTTAACAAACCTCTCTATTATAGGTCTGCCTGTGGCATCGTGGTCTAAACATATAGAACAATTACAATTTAGTTATTTAACATCTCGTATTTCCGAGATGTTTCATAAAAACGCATTAGAATCGATACGCCTATTCGAAGATGATTGGTTTTTTTGCGTCGGGGTCACAATCATTATGTTTTTTTTAGTTTTACGTACGAATAACAGCAAATTTAACTAACTTTCAATATTTTTATCGAAAAGGCACTTCAAGAATCATGCTCAATTTTAGCTCAAGCAAATCAAGAAGTTTCCGAAAATATTAAACTCATTTTATTACACCTCTGTTAGTTAAATTGTATTCGATAGAAACGTTTTAGAAAGATTTTTTATAAACAATGTCAAATTTAAAAAAAATATAGTCATTTAAAAAAAAAATAGTAATAATAGATAAATATAAAACTTGTAAATTAGGCCATCCTTACAAACTGCTAGCCCGATTTCAAAATAATTGTTGATTTTTAGAACATTATTTTATAACTTCAAATATATAATTTAATAGTACAATAAAGACTAATATTATAAAAATGTAGACACTCTGAATGCAGTTCAATTCAAATCCTGCATTCTACTTTCCTCGCGTGACTAGAATGTAAAGTGCCCCAAATTACAAGCCGAAGTTTGTTGATAGCGCCATTGGTATTTTTAAGATCATAATCATCACTGGGATAGACACCGTGCGTTATACACCGTTTCAGAGTCACCGCAACATACCAACGCGCCCGCCCGACAAGATCAGAGTGTGGGAGGGGAACGGCTCGTTACTAAGCACCCGTCGCGCGCCTTCCAGTGCATCATAAATTCGATCCATCTTGAGCATCGCCAACCGGCCACGTGCTCCTAAACTGTTTTCAGAGTGCGCTATGACTTATGACCCCCGAAAGTACGAGTACAATAGTCACTATTGCCGACGCCGGCAAGGCGCCGTCTCTAATGGGAAGCGATATCTAAATAGTGTCGGAGTAAATATGCGCGCAGATTGCGCTCCGAACAGGAGTGGAGCAAGCTCAGTAATGCGAGTACATCACCCTCTGTCGACTAATACAAAATCCTTAACGATACAATGATTACTAAAATAGTTTGAAGGATTGTACGCGAATCTATATTAAAGAACTTAAATTTATATTTATTCTTAAAACGAAATACATTTATTATATAATAAAGACTAGCATACATCAGTTACTTAAATAAATTTCAATATAAATGGTTTGTCACCTATTCAATTGGTACCGATAATTATGGTGAAATTATAGTAAATTAATTTTATGAAAAATACCCTACAATTTTGAATAATCATTAAAATATATAATAAAAAATGAAGAACGTTGAGCATAATTATACCGATTTCTAGAAGCCGTATCACAGTACGCTGACTTAAATAATAATGTCACATCGAGATATAAATCTTAACAACACAAAATACCCTCAACATAAACACGTCTTAACCGAAACGGACAAGCCCGACGTTGAAATATTTAATAGTCAGTTGTGACGAGCATTACATACACAATACAATTTTAGTTATTATTTAATACAATAATAGGCCAGAAAGAAACAAATCCTCAACGTCAGTCTAGCAAGCGGAAGCGATCTCCGCTCGCCAACACACCAAAATGGAAATGCATCGCTATTGGTCCAAGATAAGTTAGATACATGTCATATTAATTCATTACATACATCATTACTTTAACGCTAACCATCCAGACAAATATTAAATGCTAACTGGGCAATGGTGTATGATACAATTAAGTAGTAAATAAATGAGAGGAATGTTTGTGGGAGTAAAAAGGTGTCCCGGACCATAAGTACGATCAGCTTGGCGGGAAGACTAAATGCACTAACGCTGCAGATGTCGCTCGCGAGTTAATCGACAGCTACTACATTAATTACTTTGAAACTCTACGTGTATACTACCCAAATATTATAACTTTGCGTTACTAAACACAATGTAGCAATACATCTCCCAGCACGAAAACACGAAACGCCGAACGTAAACGAGCGACTGGGACAGCGCAACCTTCACATTCAAATATTTTCAGACAGCTTCGACCGCTGTAGCCAGTTAGATTCAAAAATCGAACCGTGACGTCACTTTTTTCCAGAAACGCAAAGTTATGACATTGGCAATGTATGGCTAAATAAGGTCTATGACATTCACTATTATTATTACATAGTATTATTTAAAAATTGTTTCGTCAGGCGCCAGTTTGGCTGAACGGGTAGCGCGCAGAGAGTACGTGGCCTGCGGTCGACGCGACTCGCTACCACATTTCCTGACACTAAATTACTATATTATTTGGCACTGAAAATAAACATTATACACTAAGCGATTAGTCAAAAACCATTATGTATTATAATATTACATATCGTCTGAAACTTAAGCAGAGTAGAAGATATACGTCGGTCGGTCTTAACATTTCCAACATTGGATACTTCTGTCACTTTGCTTCTCGTTCCTCTTACTTCGATTTGCTTAGCACAAAGTACAGCACACTGCTGTGAGCGTCGCTCATACATTATAATCTCAGTTTTCGTATTAGTTGTCAGTCTTCATACATAAATAAAGAATGAATATTCTATATATTCCACAATACAATTACACACGAGTTTTAGGTCGTATAACAACGGGAAAGTACATGACTTACATTAAATTTGAAGTTCGTTTTGTGACTATTGTAACTATTGTAACATTCATGTATCGCAATGATTTGTACTTAATTTACAATAATACCTATATTAATGATTTTAGATTTTACGACTACAATAAATGATAGGTCGGTTTACAATTAGTTACGACGGAAATAGTTCGTAAAATGAAAATAGTTTGTTACGTTAATCACTCAGCAAACCTGTCTTTTTCTTTGGCTTTATATACTATTAGCAAATGTAATAGAAAAGTTCAACATCACTGCTATTGCGTGGAAATATAAACATATTTCTTAAAAGTTCATCCAACCAGTCGCGCAGTTGTATGTTGATAGATCGCAATAATGCGACAATGAGGCTTTCATATTTTCATAGTTATCTTAGACAGATTGATAGATTAGTTATAATATATAGAGAACGAGTCGTTCTTAAAAATAGAGTAGCTCTAAAATAGTTACTTATCCTATTAGACTGGAAACTAGGTTTAATCGTGAGTCAAAAGAGCGCCAGTAGTCGCTCGGATACCTAAGTAGCAATGGAGAGTCCATTATCCAGTATACGCAACGAGTGCATAAACAATGCATTTCTACGAAGTAGCGAAGCTTCTCTAAGCAGCACTATTCGCGACTCTGTTGTTATTGTGATGTTGTATAACATTTGATGTTGTGATGTCAGATCGCCGATGTCAGGCGGAGGAAGAAGTCTATTTGTATTTATCTGAAACAAAAATGTTATTGTTGGAATCGATAGTGTATGGTGAACTGATATTTAATACATGGATGTGTGAGATTTCATTCACATAATCTTACGAATAAATAAAATTGGAGTGATACTATAATTAAGGTCTATAATAATTAAAACGGGAATATGCTAATTATATGACATCTAAACATCATCAACCGCTTTAAGAATTTTTGCCTGTCTGCCTGTTTTTTTTTAATGAAATTTTCAGGGATTGAGGTCCTCAGGTTGCCAGACCGCGGGGTCCGTGGGTTCCCTATCATTTGTCAGTCCTTCGTATGACGTGGCCTTCCCATTTCCACTTCAGATTGGCAACTCTACGACTACGTCATTGTTTTATCGTTTCCGAATCTCATAATTTATACCAGAGAACCGTACTTTTCTATTCTTTCCTCGCACATCTACGGTGGGAATGGTCTAGATAGGTGAATATGTGCGAGGCAGGAAGCGAAATAATTGTTGGTATAATATTAAAGTGTATTGCTACGAACATAGATGGTTTATTAATTCTATAACGGAAACACGACTGCCAAAACACCATCGCGAGACCGGACACGGGCTCGCGTGGTCTATCGACAATTTTTGTGGAAATGGGCCGGCGTGATAACTATTCTCGTCTCGGTTCTCCGGTGGATATGCTTCCTACCTTCAGCTTATCTATGCACGATGGTTGCGAGGTCGCGCAGCGCCTGCTCCACACCATCGGCGAGGTGGTGGTGATGCGGCGCGGGAGAAGCGAGTGCGCGCGCCTCCGCTTCGAGCCTTGCCGCGGCAGCGCGGAGCTGCACGCGCAGTTGCGGCGCGCAGCGGGGCGCGCCCGCGGCCGCCGCGCAGGCACCGCCCAGCCGCGCCAGCCGCTCCGATGTCTGCAGCCGCCAAAGAGAGCCGCGACCGCCGCCGCCGCCGCAGCCGCGACGCACAGTAAAAACGCATCACCGTCATCATTGTCATAAACGAACAATAGCGGTTATAATAATGGTGACAGTCTTTAGCCTCTCTACGACTTATGGAAGTTATGTGTACGTTATAAGCAATGTATTTGATTCGCTTTATCGGTTAAGGAGAATAACGTGAGGACTTTATTAGCGAAGGAGAACAACGTGAGGAAACCTACATGACTGAGAGTTCGCATGATGTTCTCGAATCAAAATGGGTTAAAATATTCAATGCTCTTTTAATTACCTCATTCGTGCACCACTCGAGGGAGGCTCGGAGCGGGGCCAGGGCGTCGTCGTCGCCCTCGGAAATGGGCGGGGGTGCGAGAGGCGTCGCGTAAATGCCGCCCTTGCCGAGCGGGCGCGCGCGCACGGCGGGCTTGCTCGCTACCGCCGGTTTGTCGTCGCGGCGCGCCTGCACGCTGCCGACGCGGCCGAGGGCCCAGCTCGCGCGCTCGTCGGGGGACCCCTCCTCGCTCTCCTCGCCTCTCAGCTTCAATTTGGGGCTGAGCCGCTCGTCGCTCTCCTTGCTCTCCCACAGTTTCTTCAAGCTGCTGATGCTGCCGGTGCTGCGCCGCTTGTCCTCCTCGTCGCCTCCGCTCGTATCCAACGATCCGCTTTCGGACCGCTTCTTGTCGGAGTCGTCGCTCTTGTTCGACATGTCCTTCCTCGAATCCTCAGGCGAGCTCTGCTCCGCCTTCTTCAACATGCCATTAGTGGACGGCGAAGTGCTGTCGACTTTCCGCAGCCGCGACTTAAAGTCGATTATGGACCGTCCGGATTCCTCTAAATCTTTTGACGTGCTGTTGATTCTGTTGGTATCAACCTTTTTCAGCTGAGATTTGAAATCTGTGTTCGCTTTTCCTTCGACTTCCAATCTCTTCTCAACGTTGTTACCGAAGGAAGTCTTTCTTAGACTCGCCTTGAGGTCAATCGGTGAAACAGTATCCTTACCGTTGTCTGCGGCCTTTGGCGGCTCCGATCTTTTGTCGGGTTTACGTAGCGCCTCCATGTTCAAACTCTCGGAGAGTTCGGACACGAGTCGCGTGACGGGGTCTCCGAACGAGGTGTGCATCTCCAGCACTTCATTGGGCGGGGGAGACTCCTTCAACTTGTGTTTTTTCTTATCCGCCCGTTCCTTGATTTCCGCAACGAGTTTTAACTCGAGCATCTCTTTCATGATCTGCTTGGCGGGCTTGTCTTCCTGCCTCTCGGGACGAGTCATGATATCGTCCAGTAAAGACTGGATACCGCGGATATCCGCGGTATCGGTGCCGGCGTCCCGGCAGCAATCGAGGGGTG
>DWLO01004405.1:0-10006 GCA_018245335.1 Dalla quadristriga | reverse complement strand
TTTAAATTTTTTTTCACTAATAGATAGCTAAATTATCTGGAAGTAACATAGGCTATAATTTATTTCTAAAAAACTTAAGACATGTGCAAAAAAAAAACAAGTTATGTTAACCAAGGTGTAGAAAATTGTCTCAAAAAGAGTTAAATTCCACGCGTACGAACTCGCGGGCAACAGCTAGTATATAATATAAAGATGTATAAACTTAAAAAAGAACTGACAGCTTCGATTCGCCTTGTAAAATACAAATATTCTTTATTGTCCACCAAGCAGCAATAGTTACAACAGTAGCTGATACACGGAACAATATTGTACAAGAGGCGGTCTTATCGCTGAATAGCCATCTCTGCCAGTGGCATAAATAAATCAGCCCAGGGCTCTTAGACAAAGCTGTGACGCCCACTTGTTCCATGTGCCCTGGTCGAGGGTGTAATGGCTAATGCAACAAACCAAAACTGTTCATTTGAATTTGACAAACTGACAATGAGCTTCCTCACTAAAATCTTAGATCTCAACTAACATTAATGCTCCTGTTTAATATTAATAGCGTCTGCAAAAACTTGTGTAAATTATCACATTTCCTTTCTTTTTCTAATTATCAGAGGTCCGTTATAGGATAGCTACGATTTGACTAGATAAAACCTGTTTTTTCTTATAAAATAAATATGTAACATCGAATCTGGTTTTTGGGAAATAAATAACAACTTAAACATTCTTGAAACTAGTTTTTTTCAGTATAATAAAGATAGGCAGTGTTGCATTTTGAACCCATCATCGTCAGTGAGTCAACGAATACGTCGAGTTACCCTGTATAAATAATCTGTCGAGAAATAACCCTGTATATTTTTATTTTTTATATATTTTTTTTATATTACACGTGACAGTGAACGTGTAAATTGTGAAAAAAACTTCTCAGTAAACGAAAACGCATTGATGCTCCTCTGGTGTTGCCCAATACGACGCGTATTTTGCCCGGGGCCTATGGTTATCTATGGACCAGTACCTGGTGCATAGCGTGCAGGTGCAGCGCGGGCAGCTCCGGGATGACGAGCAGCGAGCGCACAGCACCGGGCGAAGCGCCGCCCGCGCCCGCCTCACCGCCTCCCGCAGCCCCGGCCGCCACCGAACCCTGCAACATCACCTTTCTCCAACATTATTTATTTACAGTGCGTTTTGTTGAAAACTTTAACGGAGTTCTCACACAGCTGTTATAAAACTTTATAAAACAAGATAACATTCTGTAACATTTTATAACTTTTTATACAACATATTAGATATTGCAGATCGTATTCAATATGATGCACAATTTTGTCGCTATCCAAGGTAAATGTTGCAATTTGTTTAATAATTTTTGGTTAAGAATGTTTTATAAGATGCAAACAATATTAAACTATTGTGATATTTGGACATAAATCGACCTATGCATAGAATAAAGGTAAAACGAAGGTGAAATAAAACGATTTTTTTATTTGGTGGAAATACCACACATACTCTTTGTACGGAACCGTCGGTACGCAACTCAGACTTGCACTTGACCGATAGTTTAAATAAGCGCCCTAGCACACACAATACTTTAAGCATCGACGATTCGCTTTTTTGCGATTGTAGCGGTTCTGCATCGTGTTTTCGCGATGCAGAATATGATCGCATGGCAGTTTTATCGATTTTGTACCTATAGATGAGCGGAGAAATCGAGTGACAGAAAGAGCGGGGGAGGGAAGGGGTCAATGCTCTCGACTGGAGTGGAGTGTTTTGTCGCCGTATATAGCCTCCGAAAAGCAGCTAAATCGTCGATCGCAGATGTTAAAAGTCACTAAAGGCACAAACCTGCGCGGGCGCCGCGAGCTGCGCCGCCATGTCGGGCGAGGCGGGCGGCGACGACTCCACCAGGACCTCGTCGCCGGCGCACTCAAAATCTGTAACAAGTCGGCCGCATTAATAAACTGAGTATCCATGTATACTGTATCCATACATACATACATACATGTATACTGTAGGTGTACTGTATAGCCAACTGCTTAGCGCGTAACTTTTTAATGCCCTATCTCATAGCCATCACCATGCCGTTCTTTTTTTTAAATATAATTTGTAGCTCAACGAACAAGCAGACGGTCCACCTGATGGGAAATGGTCATCGTCGCCTATGGACACTAGCAACACCAGCAGCTCTTTTCGCGCCTTTTTTGAAAAACCGCATGTCATAGTTCACCGAGAACACCTCAGTCGGATGCTCATCCCACAATTTACGCGTGCGTGGCAAAAAAGATTGCGCCGGCCGTTTCGTGGGGGCCACGAATGCAGTCGGTTTGGATGAAACCACAGTCTCCGGCGAGTGGTGCGTAGAGTAATGGTGGCCGTTAACGTCTTCATGCGAGTTACCACTAGTGGAGACGCCGCAAACTGAGACATGCCGCGCCACGAGATAAATTTCACAGCCTTCTTAAAACTGCATTGCGGCAAAAACGAGACTTATCTATTAAGGATTCACGAAAACAAAAATATAAAATGTATGAATAAGTATACAAAGTGCATTCCATACTAATTTAAATACCCTATTGTTCTTTACATTATTACGGAAAGACTTGTTGAAAAATCATTAAAACGAATAAATACAGTGAATTAAAAACCCATCAACACAGAAACTGTAAACAATGTTATTTTTTACTTTAACCATGACAAGCATAATTAAATGAATGGACGCTTTTTTCAAAAGTTAAATATTTTCAACAAATAGGCATGTAAAAACGACCAACTTAGTGACTTTGAGCTTATTTTTAATACTCTCCTGTTGCCTAGCACCCTCTGTACCTAATTGAGAAAGGGTGCATGTTACCCCTCTGCATAGTTACACCTGTACTTTAGATAATGAACCATCCTTGCCGATGCCTTGTAATTGCAATCATAAGAGAAAATTGATTTGCAGATGTAGTAATGCAAACTTTTTCATTTGATACAGTACACACAATATATTTATTATATTGGTAAGGGTATATAAGATCCAGAGAAAGTAAAACATTACTATCAGTCTTAAAAAACTCATGACTTGAGTAAAAATATTGTGGTTTGTACTATAAAATAATTGTTAAAGCTTTACATATTATGCTTTAACTACTCAATAATTGTAACAAATGAAAAAAATAGGCATAAGTAAAAGTAATAAAAGTATTTCCTCTAAACTATTAAATAATTATCAAAAATCATCAACAAACTAATGACTATACAAAACCAAGGACTCTACTAATTTAATAAAAAGTTATTGTAAAACAAATATTTTAGCAACACATTGCATAACACCATCCCGAAAGATGGAGATGTTATTGATCTGTCTGAGCTCAATGCCGAGAACGGGGAGCGTAACCAGGCAACACCATCCCTCATACCCAGCCCCCATCTCAACCGCCCTCATATACACAATACTCACTTTCAAGATAGAACACATTTTCAAATCCCATCTCAGACATTTTCCCCGTGTTGTATTAAAACAGAACATACAATGGCACTAGCACAACAATAACACATAGCATACTGAGTATTGATCCAACAACTGTTTCTATGTTACTGCTACTGTTCTGTGTGAGTGGCTATGACTGGGTGAGTCCGTGTTAGCTTTGTGATAGTGTGCCATAGGTGGGGGTCAGGTGCTGTGTGCTGTCATGCTCCGGTGCTACCACCTGCCATCTGTGTGCAACATGCATGGGTGAACCGCTTCACCCCTTAATTGCTGATAATAACTGTTGCTTATTCCTTCTGTTTAAAATTTATCAAAACTACAAGTTTTTTTCTATTGTTTTGTTTTTTGTAGATAAGTATGTTTTGTGTGTTGTCTTGGAATTGTAAATAAGTTATTTCATTATAATTCTACAAGTACTGAAATAGTTTTCGGCTAAAATTAATTAAGCTTGAAATTAATGTGAGTATTTAGAGAACCATTATTTTAGGGTTTTCATGCAGAGGAGTGTATTTATCTTAAGAATTGGTTCTATGCTTCCCAAGATTAATACTGTGGCTCATAATTTAAATAACTGTTTTGCGCGTGGATATTGGTGTAGAGGTGAGAGAATACATCGTGCCAGGTACGAAGCGGCGCACCAATCCCGAGTGTCGCGATAAAATTGATACGCAATCGGGTTTCGAAAAGCTAATGCGGCGGGAACGAGGGATAGCTCACAACGATTCGCGCTCGCATCAAGCAAAGTACTTAAACGAATCGCATGGGCCTGTTTAGCGATGGTATTATTAACATTTTTAAATTGCATTTCTTTTTAATTTTATAGAAAACAAAACACTGAGACCCACCTGCCAGCCATTTCAAATGTCAAAAATCTTGGTAACTTGAGAAACTGTGATTTTATCGTCTGCTTTTTTCTGGATATTCAAGTACGTTTGAAGCGAAATAATGTTTTTGGTTTCTAAACTAAATATAAACTTTACTTGAATCACTCAATTTTTATGTAACACGATAGGAATTTGTTGTTGTCTTGTAACTACACCCGTTTCCTTGGCTACGGGCCTGGATTTTGACGTTTATTTGTGACCACGATAGTTGGCAGTGGCAGTCAGTAGCGCACCGGACGAACTTCCTTTGATAACTTTTGATAATAATTTAACAAAAGATAATCAAATTACAGTTTTATCCATTTTTAAAATTAAATAATTAAAATTATTTTAATGCAATGTACTTAATAAACAACTAACAACTACAAGATCATGAAAAATTCAACCAGTGTGTTGAATTCACGAAACTAGTTTCGTGGTTGAATTTGAATTAGTTTACAAACTGTTTCCAAATTAATTAAATAATCTTATTCAAAATAGCTTGGCTTTGGGAAAAGTCAGTGGTTAAAATATAAAATGGCAATATTAAATGTATTTGTTGAAAAATGTATTTATTTATTCATATTACGTTATAAGTTATATTTCTTAAAATGCATTGCCTTAGGCAATTTGATCAGCCGCACATTAATTTACGTAATAGGCAGCCTAATTTGATGTTCAGCTGAAATGTGATACGGCACAACGTTAACATACTTTGAATTTAAACATCGCCGAATTAAAATTTGGCGTGCCGCTATGTCAAATGTAAGAAAAATGTAAGTGGATTAAGTGTCAAGCGGTAATGAAATTAATCTCCCTCGTACTAAGGACGATTCCATACTATGTAAATTGCATAACAAATCAGCAGTTTTTTATTAAACACATAAATCTTTATTTCAGGCAAAATACACCCATAGAAAAGTACAAAATTAATACAAAAAAGACAAAAATAAGTTAAAATTATTTATAAAAGCTTATTGGGATAGATATTATAAGTCATATGGCAGATTTTACAACATGCCTGAAACACGATACTATTTTATATAAATACATATATGTATAAACCTAAAAGCACGGATTAGATTATTATCTAAGGTAGGTCTTCATGGCTTGCAGAAACTTTTAAAGTAGTGGATTGTAAACAAATATCACTACAATTATCACTAATAATTAATTAATCGGCGGTAGACAACATCATAAGAAAACGTGCATGCCTGATAAACTGAGTTCTCCATAATAATCTCAAAGGCAAAGTTATTCCATCCCAACAATGATATTATTCTCATGAAATAATGTCTATAAATTATATAACTGCATCGCATACTGACACATGAGTGAGAGTTGAGACCTTGCTCAGTAATGTGGATGGTGATGAAAATGAAAGCTTATATTTTAAAAGTAAACCTTGATTATCATCCGCTTCAAATATGTATTCCTTGTCAACGTAAGAATCATCTATAATGTCAACGGCCATTAATTTCATGTTTTGTAGAGTTAAGATTTTCGCCAAATCCATCTTACGTAGTTAGTTATGCCAAGTACTTTACTATCTCCTTGGTAATTAATTTTATTTATTTACGTTTCTAGGTTTCTCAGACCGGTGGTAGAAAATAAATGAGTAACGTTATATTTTCTTTTATATTTTTGAACCAATCTAGGTGGCCATTTGTTTTTAAAAGTTACGGGAGATTTTCTGCGAGGATAAAACACCGTTTGAAATTTAAAATGTATTTAAGTAGACAGGTATACAACGGGATGTTGGTTACGGAACTTTGTTATAATATATTATAAACAACAACCACAACATTGAGCATAATTATTGCAAAATATTTTCAAAAGACTGTCAACAAGTCCATAATATATAGTCTATGTCACATACTCACAATTGTAGCCTATGGCTGTGGTTAAAATCAAATATTGTCACTGTCAGTTATTCGTAGTGATTATACTTTTTGCTGTCAGTTTCAATGTCAAAATTAATCAATGAGTCAAATCAAATGAAATGCTTTAGAATTGTTTGGATAATTTTGCATTTATTAATGATCTGATTTAGGTATTACTAAACCATGATAAAAATGAAAATTATTATCAAACAGTTACAAGGAAGTCAATGCAGTGTTGAGGTAGGTACTTCAAGAATTATTTTCGATAGGTACAGAAATTTCAAGAAGTACGGCAAATTGCCTGAAATAAAACATGAATGTCCTATTGCTGGTTGCTGAGCAAGACATAGTCGCCTTATCTGGTAAGTATGGAGCATCTTTATGCTGAATACCACTTCAATTGGATTAGTAACCAGCCTATTAAAGTATCGTCAGGTAGTCGACGAGAATTGAAAGATATAAATATCAAACAGGATCAACTGCGTAATACGTTCTCGTTGTGGTCACTGGTCGTTATTGGGGAGTGCAACACCGCTCGACGCGGCCGCCGTATACTTATTTACTGAATATTGCTATGTCAGTACATTATTGACACATTTTCTTTACAGGTTGGTCCAACAACTACGATTCTGAACATTAAGCAGCAAATTGAGCAGCAACTGAAGATTTCAGTGGCTTCACAGAGGATTCTTCACATGGGCAGAGCTTTGATTGACGATCAAGTAATCAGCTCCTATCCAGCCATCAAGGATGGCACAAAATTAAACTTAGTAGTGAAAAAGCCAGATACCTTGTATGAAATATCGTTGAAGGAGTATAAAAAATTGGGACTGAGTGATGCCGAAGCAGCAGAAGCAGCCAAACGTCTCTTGACTACAATGAAAGAAAAGTTTGATCAGCTGTCGTGGGATGACTTGGACAAACTCTGTTTGGATTTTTCTTTGGTCAAAGATGGCGCTCGCCCACTACGAGTGGAACTTGACAACACAGAGGACCCCGACATGTGACATCAAGGATTTTTATCTTTAGCACAACTCTTTAGTGCTTGTACTGGACCATTCCAGTACATCAGCTGCAGTTTGCTGTATAACAAACAAGCTTAATTCAATAGATTAACTAGTTTGAAGGTGAGGAACATACAGTATTCCTTAGAGCCCCGATACATGGTATAATTAACATAATAAACAATCAAACCCCGTCAGATCCCATAGGACTGTGTTGTGTGTGGCGAACACACAGAAAATCCAATTTTTATAACTGTACATAAAGAAATTCAGGTACTACCCATACTTATATCCAACACTTTTCTTACTCGGGATGTGCAGGGGAATTTGACTGTATTTTACTACTATATAATTTGTGAGTGTCCATACTAATTTAAAGTGGTTAAGTTGCTGTACTCACGTGAAGCCAGTGTCCGAACTATAACTCAGACAGTGGTCAGACTATTTATTTATTTATGCCTCAAGCCTGGAAACCGCTCCTTAATGGTGCGTCGGAACACAGCACATGGGTCACTATGGAACAACACGATTGGCATAGTATGCACCCAGCATTACACGCCCGCTGGAGAGGATGACTAAGTGAATAGAATGCGGCAGTCAACGTCACACAGCGTTCGGAATATAGCGTGCGACCGAACGCAGTTCACGAAGCGCGCTGGCTCCGAGCGGTGGCTCTTGACGAAGACTCACTTACTGGACCGAAACTAGTCGGGCGATCCCAATAAATTAACGTGAGTATAGTAATGAGAATATTGCACTATTTAGTGCAATATTCTCAGTAAACATTATTACCACACGGTACCAGCATCTGAAGATATTTTCTTGCTCCTAAGGCCAATGCTAACAGTAGCTGGTCACATCGAATCCATGACCACTGACTGCAGTGTTATTACCTAATTTTAAGTACTAGAATTATCGGTTAGCACTAATAACATTACTTATTGTGTTATGTTTGGATTTAAACTGGTAGAATAAAATGTGTAGTGTAACCAACGGTTCGGACAGAGCGAATTTAGTTTTGCGTTAATTACAAGTAAAACTTATTCTATTCTAGGTGAGGGTATATCAGAAGATCCATTTACACTGTTGTCGTGTAACTGGTATTATAACATGGACCTCCAGTGCATGCTATGCTATGCTATATTACCTAGTGAAAACCTATTTACTTACCTTAAAACCTAGGTAACCTTAGGTAAGGTACCTAAGTAAAAACTACTATTAAATGAATCTGTTCTCATAATGCGTCGTTTCGTAACGTCACACGTATTCGTATCGCATCTGCGCATTGTGATCAGTCGCCTTACCAATATGCCTTTGGCCCTATAGATTTACGTATTAGAAAGCATTATATTATATATATTATTTATTACATATATTACTGTATAGATGAAATATACAATTCACATATATTTGTACATTTGTGTTATTTTCTATAGAAAAATAAATAAAGATTTATTACTGTAAAGGTTATTTCGATTTATTGGACTTTCCATAGAACTTGAATAATAATAAATTAATAAGAATAAGGCAAAGCAAGGAAGTCTGCACATCGTTCGTGGTTGCTTACGTCATAAAAGGAAACCATTATCCACATTTCATGCTTCTAGCTTCAGTAGTTTAGGCTCTGTGCTAATGCATCAGTTGTCAGGACATGTCTTTTTTATTACTTTTATACCGCTATGGCGTTATCTATAAATCCTGAAGGTTGGCTAGGCAGTAGTACCTACCAGTAGTTAACTAAGTAGGTATTAAGTTCGCCTTGGTTTCAGTACGGTGCAATTTTTTAAAATAAAAAACCGCACAGGGCCTTTGGGGCCTAGCAGCGATTGATTTTGTCAGTAACCGGGTATCCGTTACATACAGACATACCTAAAGCTAATATTTATAAAAGGATCTGTCTGAAAGATAAACATTAAAACAAAATATCGATTTCCCATTCATTTATTATTATTACATCATGTATTTTTCTTTCACAACTAGCTATAAATAAAGTACATTTGATGGCAAGTCATACACTTCAGTACTTAAGTGTTTTTAATTAAACGTTAATAACATTAAATGCAATAATTAATTATTCTTACACGAAATTTGTCAATTCTTTTAAATATCCTTCTTACGAGATCCATTATCTCTGTCCTAACTGAGTATAAATTCACAAGTTTATTTTCATAAAGTACGTTTTGTTTTTAGATACTTTAAATGTAAAACATCAAAATGATTTATATAAGTGATGAGAATAGCGAAGGGCATAAAGTCTCAGTATACACTACCGCCCAAGGTCTTCTTAGACAAACTCGAATAGGACTCTGCGAGGCCAGCTAGTTCGTTAGTCCTGTACATAGGAACTTTAGTTGTTTAGTATTCGGCAGTAATAGGACTGGGAGTTAGGACTGTTAGGGTAAGTTAGTTCAGTTAGTAATTGTAAGTATTTGTCCTATTCGAAGCTGGTCACAGATGCATTACTATCCCTGAGGACTGAGATGGTCGCCTCTTGTATAATTGTAAATGTAGCCGGGATCCACACATTATTACTAAGCAGTATTAAAAGCAATAAGGGATGTTTTTTAAACATCCATTCTGTCGTTATTATCGATGTTATGTACTGTGGATATGTACCTATTTGTGAAGGTACCTCTGTGAACGAATGTCAATCCAATGAGACCACATAAATTAATCAGTTACAAACGTATCATGAGGTAACTAGGATTTATATGCTTCAAACAATATAATATCGCTCATTTGCGACAAAAACGTGTTATGGTAGAAATCAAGATTTTACAGGAAACTACTATGAAAGTTTAGGAATAT
>DWLO01004404.1:0-10006 GCA_018245335.1 Dalla quadristriga | reverse complement strand
TAATCCATTTCAAAATCAGACTCTTCAGAGGAATTGGAATCACCCTAAAACATTACACTATATTTATTTGTTTAGGTTAATGTAAAATTTTTATTTCAGGAGCAACTAATGAATGAAACAGTGATACATTACGTAAATCTCAAAAAAAATTATACCTCGTTGCTTTTTGCTTTTTTCTTTTTACTTTTAAACTTCTTTGACGCCTCTTTCTTCTTGTCTTCTTTTTCAGTTAGAACAGTTTCTATCAACTCAGCATGATAGTCAACCATTTCCAAAGTTGCCATAAATACAATCATTTTGCCACCTTTCTTATTCAACACGCAGTGCTCTATGATAAGGGAACACAAGGTAACTAATCTCAATTTCATTGGCACAACAAGGAATGTTTGGTTTACAGTCGCTGGCAGTACTAATTCATCTTCTTTCATTGCTGTTTGCACTGCTTCCAAAAATGTATTGCTAGTATTAATTGGCGCTTTATCTGGCTCTGCTTCGGCTTCCTTAGAATAATTTTCAATGGTCTTTTTCACTTCGAAGTCTTTTTGTACTTTAAAATATTCATAATCAGAACCGCTATCGCTGTCGTCTTGAGCTATCTTAGTCAGTGACGGTTTTGAAGCTTGCTTTTTGACACTAGTATCATTACTGAGTACCTTATCACCATTAATGCTCAATAAATCCGTATGTACGAAACCATCAAAAGCTTTCAGACCTAGAAACACAATACAGATTGATGATTTTAATAACAAATGAGCCACTTTTTAATAACCTTTGCATTTTGAACATTGTACTCTGAACGCAATTCAATGACATGCAATGCAATGGCAATTTTACAAACCTCTTTTAGATGAATCCATTTCTTCATTAAGTTTGTGTTTGCTATTGGTTTTTATCGAATCTTCTTCGGAATCTTCTCCAGAATTATTACTAGTATCTTCATCATCACTAGAGTCATTTTTCTGTTCATTATGCGATATTTGATTTTGTTTTGCAGACAGCTTTTGTATATTTTTCTCATTATTGGGTAGCTTATTTGAATTATTGCTGAATAAGTCATGATGTGCAGATCCATTGAAAGCTTTCAGACCTATTAAAACTTATTAAATTACTAAATAAAAAGACTTAATAAACTATTTTACTGACTCTGTAATTTAAAAGTGAATGCCAAACTTAAACAATAACGTTAACTAAACAAACCTCTTTTAGATAAATCCGCATTGGTATTGTAGTTGTGTGTATCCTTGTTTTTCTCCGAATCTTCTTCATCGTCGTCTACAGAGTTATCACTATCTTCTCGTTTAGGTACATCTTTTTTATCTCCTGATTCATTATTATGTTTTCTCTTATTTTCCTTGGGTTTTAATGAATCAGCCACAACTGCTTTACCTTCAGCAGTATCTACAAATACGGGTTCCTTCATAGTAATACCCGCTAAGTTTTCTACAGCCTATAGTAGGAACAATAGTTGTATTATGAAACAATACAATACAATAATGTAAGAAACATTACATTAACATCTAATAACCAATTAAATCGTTTTTTATTTACCTTGGTAAGTGTAGCAGATAAAAGAATAGTTTGTCTTTCCGTAGATAGCAGTACTTCTGTTAATTGATGCTTGTTACTTGTTTCCTCATTATTCATTTCAGAACTTTGTGTTTCCTCATCACTAGTATTTTTTTTAGATATTGATTGTTTTACAAGAGCCATTGGATCATATGTTGCAGCTTTTTTATGGTCTTCAATAGCTTTTACTATTGCTGCCACATCTTTCTCATAACCCATGTCTAACAATCGGTCTGCTTCATCCAATATTAAGATGCTAAAAGTTACAAGAAGTAAGTATCAATCAAAGGTTTGGCCAACACTACTACATTGTAAATTAGATTTTATTTAACATTTCACGCCTACCCGGTTTTGGCGAAATTCAATGAATGGGTATGTCTTAGATGGTCATTTATCCTTCCAGGTGTCCCAACTAACACGTTAAGTCCTTTTCTTAATCTTGCTTTCTCAGCTTTTCTTTTTTGCCCGCCACTAAGCAATCCCGGTACAATCCAAATAAAAGGCTAAAAATCCATCAGATGCGTCAGTATGATTGTGTATTTCAACATTTTTGGAAATGATAATTTACAATATTATTAATAGATTCAAAATTATCTTAATTAAACATGAATTAAGTACTCAAAACATTAATTAGTATGATTATGATAATCTGTAAATTAAAGATAGATATGAAGTAAAGTAGAGGATTTCTAAAATTTCTTTTTGCCTTAATAAATATTTGAATTAATTAAATAATACACAAATTTCCGTACTTTGGAATAGAGACATATTACCTGTTGCAAGAGACATTTTGTAGAAGATTATTTTATTTACCTTAGTGAGTTTAACAAACAATTCGTATGTCTGGACAGCTAATTCTCTAGTGGGCACTATAACCACTACCCGAATGCCATCATGTCTGTTTACTTTTGGCCTGATAGCCTGCAGGGCTTCTATAGCTGGGAGAGCATAGGCTAATGTTTTACCTGAACCTGTTTGAGACCTGGAATAATCATATAGAAAGCCATATTCATCTTCTTATGGTATGAAAGTAGCAAAGGGCATGCACTCCAACTAATTCTTTTGGTAAGTGGTTACCACAGGCAATGCAGTTCACCCTTGTAACAATATTTCGAGCAACATAACTAAGAAATTACTAACCTATTTTCTAACACATGATCAAATATAACAAAGCCACAATATCTAGATAAGGTCCATTATTTCATTTCCATCCTCTTATCACATTTACTTGCATGGCACACCATATTTAGAATCTATTTGGGACAAAAAGCCTATTACATTAATGAACAGAGGTTTATTTTAGCTCCTCGTGTGGTAAAATGTGTCCAGAAGATAGAAACCAAAACAAAGTGTTCTTTTTTTTTAAATTTCTGCCACTTTATATGTACAATAGTTTCATTCATTATATTTTGTGTTCGTGTTAGATTAGATCAATACATCAGCTTCAGAGTCCACTGCTGAATATTAAGTTAGCGCCACTCTTGAGCCTTGGAAAACGCAACATGAAAGGTTAGGCACAGAGTGCCTGTTTTAAAACACAAATGCTCTTCCTGTACTTACTCTACTTGAACCAAATTGTTAAGAACCGCATAGCTGTTCTATTGCTGCAATTATATATGGAGTTTGAATATGGCATCTTTAATGTAGCTGTTTGTGACATCTCAACATGCTATCATATCACATGGTTGTCTTGGTAATACTTATAACTTATAACAGTAAAAACTAGGGCTATATAAATATTATTATCCAAAGATTTACGTTGAGTAGCTTCACAGATTGATATTCAATACAAACGTTATATTTAGTCTTATTAACTTACCTGATCAAAACATCTCGACCCTGCAAAATAACTGGAATGGCCTTTTGTTGCACTGTCATAAGTTCAGTCAAATTCAAGTTCTGCTGTAGATTAGCAACACTATGTGGATGAATATTTAGATCTGCAAAAGTTCTGCCTGCAAACACTTTCTCTACAACAGGTTTCACTGCCCGCTGTCCAATCCGAGGCACCTCAGGGTTATTTTTAAATAATGACGATATCCAAGCTCCACTTCTTGGTTTTTGTTTTACCTGTAGTTCATCACTGAGTTGTTGATAATTCTGCCCTAGAAATTTCCCTTTATTTTCACTGAGTTCTCTCAGTTTCGCTGCTAAACCATCTGCCTTCGTTGGTTGAGCATTTGACAACTTGGGTACCTTTTTCGGCGGTTCCTCCGATTTTTTATCACTAAATGTAATTTTTCCCGTATTCTGAGGCCTTTTCCTCGCGATAATTTTCCCACCAATGTTCGGTTTAGCGGCAAACTTGTAACCTTCGACATTCTTTTGAGACCCTCCAAGTTTTTTGACATTCTAAAAGCAAATTACGTGTGGATTATTTCACTCGGAACACTAAATTAAACATAACCGAAGATAATTTACTAATACCTTTTTAGCAACGGAAATATTCAATTGTAAATCATCCATGTTTTGCTTTATAAAATCACTTCAAAGATACATTTTTAGGTTATTCACAATATCACATGCTTTTGAAGTTTATCTGTCTCCAAAGTCAAACGTCAAAGGAAGGAATTGTTGACATATTTTTTTTTATTATGTCGTCGCACCTCTTGTGCATTTGCCAGTGTCAAGTTTGAGATTGAAATTGAATTAATTGAATGGGGTATAGGCATGTTTAGTCAATATATTTTTAAATCACTGTAATCAATATAAAAATATAGGTAAAATATGGCCATTCCCAGTAGCCCCAGGTTCAAATGTTGTGAATTGGATTGTATGTTATTTGTGAGTGTGTGTATACGTTACCGTGTAATGTTTTAAAGCAAAACAAAATTGTAACTCATGGTTTATTCTCTATTTCTGTCATGTTGTGTTGTAGACGGTATGTCGATAAGGAGCGTTTATCAGTTCTTGTACTTCTTGTTTCGCTTCCCTATAGCTCGCACATTCTAACATTTTTAATGATTGTAAAAGTATACCTAGGTAACAGGTATAGTAGGTAATATTTAAATTGCTGAGACCGCCGCCAGTAGCAACAATTTAATAAGGGCTTCCGTGCTTTGTAGGGCATGTTATGCAGTGGATTCAAGGAGACATGCACCGTCAAGGAGGCCTTCAAGCGACCTTAAAACTTCTGAGTTTCAGGTTGGTCACTAAACCTTCCACCAATCCGGACTGGAGAAGAAGAACTTACTGCGTAAGAAGAAGAGTAATGTTTTTCGAGTATTCGTATGCATGTAGGTAATATGTGTATCTATTTCTTTGTCACGCTGTGTAACCTAAACGGCTAGATGGATGTGTAACCTAAACGGCTAACACAAATGAGGTGTCGTCGTCATACTGTCATAGGGTCTGTCTTATTCTTAAATTACCTTGTAAGTTATTGTATTTTCTTAACACACTACATTTAAGTAACTACCTAAAATTTTTGTAAGACGACCTTTTGGTGACAGCGAAATAAATGAGTTTCTATTATTATTACTATTAAAGGGTACCTACCAATAATAATTTTGGGAAAAATCAATAGGTATAGCCGCCATCAGTGGAGTTTAAAAAAATTAATTAGGTATAGCTAATTAGAACCTTTAAATATATAGAATATAGAAGTACTTATATATTTTTGATTCCGGATAAATGTATAGATCCTGATATGAAAACATCATAAATTTAAAGCGAACGCGTCGAAGTCGCGGACAAAATTTAGTGTAGATACCTACTACAAATTATGAATGTATGAAAATATAATATTTTAACTTTACTTAATGTAATGCACTTGACGGAATTTTCGTCTTTTATTAGCCAAGAATCGCTTTTACAGTAGAGTTGAGCAGTAGATTAGTGGGCACGCGTCGCGGATGCGTATCCATCCAGGGAGTCCACGTGCCGCCGCGTGCCGACAAAACATTGCTTTATGACGCCTATGGGGTGGAATAAATATTTGTAATCCCAAAACCCATGTTTATACATTACGAGCCCTCTATTGGTTATGAATGGGATCATTTAAGACATAAAAGTGAAATTTATCGCTACGGAAGCAGAAAACAGAAAAAATATTACATCGCTTAAGCTTTTTAGCGGGCTGTATACGAGAAGGTACTTATGCTCTTAGACTGAAACAAATCGGTAGATACTTTACGCTCATACATTGCGTTATAGAAAAATGGGCTAGACGCAAATACACGTAAACGCACCCACACCAGTCACACAATAACAATTTCCTGAATCGTGCATAACGCATTTGTGCATTCCGCTGTCGTCGTATCGCGTGCTAACAAGACCATGCATCGTGAGCGACTAAACGAAACATGTGGCGCTGGTCATGGGTTTTGAGATCACGCGCGAAAGGCAGGTAACGTATCTACCTTTTTTGAGTGTATTCAAAGTTTTAGTAAGTACCTATCTCTTTTATTCTCCGTGCCATCCGATCGTAGAAAAGTATTTCTACAAAGTCAACAAGCAACAATGTGAGTGAAAATCACGTGCCCAATGTTAAATCGCACGCCGCTTGAAAAATAAGGAAGCCGCAGAATCCGTGCACTTGAAATTCAGCGAGCAAACACATTGGACAGGGAAGAGATCGCCCGAGGGAGGCGTGAGGGCGAGACGTGATTACCGCCGGCCAACCGGGACGACCCTCGCCCGCCGACACCGTGGCTATGGCTATGCAAGCACCGAAAACGGAATCGCTTTTTGCGACTGCTGTAGGTACGACGGGGGTAGATGTAGATATAGGAATCGGATGAACGCACCCACGGTACGGTACCTACTTATAGAATCGGAATCATTCATTCCCGTTCTTCTAGTCTACAGTTTTATATAATGCTATTCCTTTATTTTGTTCTGGAAGTCCTAAGTTTTAAACATTTATCGTGGTAAGTTTTCTTACCAACGCGACTTATCATAATAAGGCTCTATCCGTGGTGCAATTAATAATTTTAATTATGAAGCTAATTTTGACAAGGAAACAGAGTGATGTTTTTCGAACTCTGTTTCGGAAACAGAGAAACACAGAACACAGTTCGGATTGGACACAGTTGAGTCCTGAACACATAATATGGTTGAACCTGTATACGGTTCGCCCGGGGCGGGGAACCATCGCCAAACCCATTTCTGCTGTGAAATTATTGTGTCTCGGTCGGAAAGATATGGATGCCGGCTACCCTTAAACAAGAGGCGACCACCTTTGTCCTCAAGGGTAGAAAAGCATATTTAAAAAAGTAATCTAGTTACATCACACGTCATAAATATTTAATAGATTTGAATGAACATGTCATTAATTTATTGTCATCTAATAACAATTAATCAATCAAACCAATTTGTGTCATACACGACGAAAACATATAACTAACAAAAAAAACATATTTCTGTATAACTTCCAAATCCGAGAGCCTATTCTGCGTGACAATGGCACTGAAACCCACGACTTGCAAGGAAGCCATCGCTCGCTGGGAAAAGCAGAAGGGCGAGGAAGCAGCTGAGGCGAAGGTTCTTGAGCTGCAGTTCCAGTGGCCGCCGATTGAGAAGATGGACGGAGCGCTTTCCACGCTTGTCAGTTGCGAGTAAGATATTATACATATAGTATCAATTCTACCCAAATTCAAATTTAGACTCTTTAGTTTCTGCTTCAAATTTAGTTTTTCACAAACTAGTTGCAATGTTTTAAAACAAATATTGCAAGAAAACATTTTTTTTATTTTACTTGCAGAAAACTAAGCCTTTCGTCGAATATGATAGACAAGATAGCAGGTATTGCTGGGATGAGAAGCATTAAAATCTTGTCTCTTGGTAGAAATTACATAAAATCAATGGCAGGAATCGTAAGTACTTTGTAAAACTTTCTTCATGACCTTGTGTAGCCAGTGGGACTATTAGTAAGATACCCCTCTTAATAATATTAAGTGTTAAAATGAATATGAGTTGGTAAGTAACTTTCTATCTATAATTTTTATTTATTTATTAGTATCTATTACTTTCTCTTGTATTTTTTAAATGTATGCATGAGACTGAGATAGCGACAACTTTCCGACCAAAACACGAATTGATAACATACAATTTATTTTTATTTTTCTACGGTATATTTGGGTGAAGTGGTGTATGTCATTGACGGAATCCTATGGTTGAACCGCACACAACCACCTAATGAAACAACCTTTCCTTAAATATTAGTGTAGACTTAACAATATTTTATTAGGAAACCGTTGCTGATACACTAGAAGAATTGTGGATCAGTTATAACCCCATAGACAAATTGAAAGGCATCGGGGCACTTAAGAATTTACGCGTTCTGTATATGTCTAACAATACAGTCAAAGAGTGGGTAGAATTCAACAGGTTACAGGTAAATAATCGGAGTTTTATTTCCTCATCATTATTACAACCCATCCCCGGCCTACTGCTACTACTACTGAGCACGGGTCTCAGGATGAGAAGGTTTAGGCCCTATGGACTATTACACCACGCTGGCCACGTGCGGATTGGCTGACTTTATACGCCTTTGAGAACATTGCGGTGAAATTTCAGGTACGCAGGTTTTCTCACAATGTTTTCCTTCACCGTTAAGGCAGATGATTTCCAAAATTTTCCAAATTCACAGTCAACTTCTTCTTTCCCAAAAACCTTATTCGTACTATTATGATATTTTTTTTTTAAATTGCCAAATCCATCCAGTCCTCAAATGATGCGTTTACCAACGAACAGCATTTAATTTTTATGTGTATAGATTATCCAATACCACATGTTTTTTAAAGAATAAGAATGCCACGCACACTTGGACAATCATTATGTTTTTTTTGAATTAAGTTTTAAAATGTGCTTTTGTTTTATTGTTCAAATGGTTAATCAAATGGTTTTATCTATATAAAACCTTTCCTTATTCTAACTTGGTATATTAGACGACGCGTTGGCAGTGAACATATTGACGAGTTGTTGGTCCCGGGTTTGATTCCCGACTGGAATTCTGGATTCTTCACCCATGGAGCTCTAGGGAGTATGAGTGTGAAATCGTTTACTATTATTATATTTTCAGGAGTGTCCAGCCCTGAGAGATCTTGTCTTTATTGGAAACCCCATTTGCGAGAACCAGCCCGACGTGGAAACATGGCGCACGCAAGCGTCTAATCGCCTGCAGCAGATAACCAAGCTGGACGGTATACCTATCCTTCGAGAGTCTGAATAAGGGCAATAAAGATCCTAAGCAACTTAAACAATGTAAGTTAATGCAATTTATTTTGCCATAGGCCAATTAAAAGGATGAAGGCAAATATTATTCACATCAATAGAAAATTGATCATCAATTCATCATCTGCTGATACCATGATAAATAAATAAAAATCTGAAACTTCAAAAAGAGCTATCCTTCAGGACTAGCGACGCATTGGCGACTCTGGTATAGCTATGTCCATAGGCGACGGTGACCACTTACCATCAGGCCCGTCTGATTGTTCGTTTGGCTTCAATTAATATTTAAAAAAACAGGTAAGGCACGGTTAATTTGTTGTACCACTGCAATGTGGCTTGTATGTGGTAGGCAACGGGAGTTGTTCCTACGCCAGGTAATTCTTGTAAAATAAAATTGCCAGATATTTCGGTAACATTGTTTAATGGACAACTATTTATTTATGGTACAACTTTAAATGACGCTAACATCATTTATAAGATTGCCTCGCTTCGCTGACATTTATGACATATTATGACTGTGGCAACACTAATAATCGGCTCGCACGCCATCTGTCTATTAGCCGATGCAAGTTATGTGACAGCGTTAAGATTGAATTCCATTAATCGAATAATGATTGCAGGCGGGAAGATTACAGGAATACCCAATTCAAGTGCCTTTTTTATAGCGGTAAATTGGTTCATTCGTTCTATGTTACCGTCCCCTAAATTTTACTTTTCTCAAATACTAACCTTAAAGGAAACTTCAATATGAGAGCTTCATCTTTCATGGGTAATGCGCTGGCTTTGTGTAGGCGGTTTCAATTCGTCATACGTCTCAAAGGCGACTTAATAGCCTGCTTAATTCGCGCCAAAAGGAAATGCGAATAAGAGGGTGGCAGTTGTAGAAAGGCCCTTCCTCCGCGCTCGCCCCACGACTCCAGCATTGTGTTGCCACTAATAAAATTTAATGATGTAAACGGATAGCGCGAATTTATCTAACTCAAGCGCTGGGATGGACGAGGGGAAGTCAATTAAGGACAATGGACAGAGAACATTAAATTATTACTGTTACATGATATTATTGAACACAACTTTTGAAGATTTAAGATACGAAAGAGATAAGTTCGACGAATGGCGTGATCATTATCAAACGTTATAAACGATTGTATTAAGTTTCCTATATCCAACCTAACACCTGTTATTACTAACATACTAATTACTGGATAATTTAAATAATATATTTTAGCATTAGGTCTACGAATAAGGGTATTTATCCAGCTGTCCC
>DWLO01004403.1:0-10007 GCA_018245335.1 Dalla quadristriga | reverse complement strand
GCAGATTGCCGGGGCTTCGTTTTATTCGTAGACAGAAAATTGTTTCGTTTACTTTAGTTTGTTCTAAAAAGTCGAGTTACAGATAACGTATTAGTAGCTATCTGTCACAGTGTCCACAATCGGCAATCACATCACCAAGTCAACATCAAATACCAACAATCATCATGACAATCGGTTTTCGTTCGTTTTCGAAACTTGTCGCGCCTATTGTCGGAAACGTCATTTGTTTATCTCGAGCGCAGCTAAGCACTACTATGTAAGTATAATAAATTAACACCTTTGATTATAAAAAAATAAGGTAATTATATAAGAACAGACCCAACCGGCATGTCACAATTGATTTGTCAGTCATTTTGACGTAGGTTGGCACTTTTAGTTTAGTTACCTATCCAAATCAAAGGGCCATTTTTGTACACTTTGTATACATTTTACTTAGGTACCTACTCGCTGATAAGCCGTTTCTTATAGTTTCACTGATATTCTTCTACAGAAAAATGGCGGAAAACAATCCAGATTACAAAACAGCGAATTCGATTTACGAATTCACAGTGAAAAATATTAAAGGTGAAGACGTGAAGCTGGATACCTACAAAGGTCATGTTTGTCTCATTGTAAATGTGGCTTCCAAGTGCGGACTCACAGCCAATAATTACAAGCAGCTTAATGAACTTTACGATCAATACGCAGAGACCAAAGGTACTATGTTTGTAATGTATTTGTAATATTTAGTTTAAAGATACTTCTTTTAACGATTATTTACACAATTATCCGTCGTTAACAAAAAAATCACCACAACTTTTTGATAAGTATAAAATAATATAATTTATTATGACAGTTCATTAAAATATACAAGTTTGTTTTGTAAAACAATTGTCAATTGTTATCTAAAACGGAATTTTATTTCAGGCCTACGTATCCTGGCATTCCCTTGCAACCAATTTGCTGGACAGGAACCTGGAGACTCTGAAGAAATACAATGTTTTATAGCAGATCGCAAAGTTAAATTTGATTTGTTTGCAAAAGTTGATGTTAATACAGAATCGGCACATCCTCTGTGGAAGTTTTTGAAGGTAGGTTACTAAATAGTCATATTTATGTGTGTGAGCTGTGGTAAAAGTATGTGTTAAGTGGTTACTGCAGAACAAGTGCTGCAAGACTATAAACATAGTAAAACATCTGTTTTACTTCTCTTACGAACTGATATAGTTGCCTCTTGTATAAGTGTACTGTAAATGGACACTCGAATCTATCAGTAAAGCAAATTCCTTCATGGCAGAAATGGGTGTGGTTTATTTCTACACTACATTACTACTCCACTAATCTACTCTAGGCCTGTTGATATTGTCTTCTTGTTAAACAGTGTACACCAAACACAAAATCATGCTTCTTTTGATTCAGGCATATATGGAGTAAATTATATAATCAATATTTGTGAACCCTAGCAATCAAGGTGTCACCAAGGTCGTATAAAGTGTATGAATACTTTATAAAGCTCTATAAGCTGTTATGCTGTACTTTGTTATTTGAATATAACTTATGAGTCATGGTATTAGTAGATACATTTGTAATAGTTCTATAGGTACAGTATGTTTTAATCTATTTTAAATAATTTAATAAACAGAGATAAAGAAGCTTCTATTCAGTCCCATAGATCCAATCCCCGTCTCCAATTTGACTGTCCCACAACCAATGTAACTTAAACAAACTACTGAATCGTACCAACAAGTTCCAAATGATAACACACTTAACAAAAGTGTGGTAAAACCTGTATACGGTTCGCCTGGTACCACAGCTACATCCATTTCTGCTGTGTAATTATTATTTTTCAACAATTGTGTTTCGATTGGAAGGGTGTGGATGCCAGCTACACTTATATAAGAGGCGACCACCGTAGCCCTCAAGGGTAGCAACGTATCTGGGGCAACTTCTAACAGGACCATTACTAACCACTACTAACCGGACTATCACTAACACCAACACTAACAGGACTAGCAGTTACAACAGTCTTTTCTCCTATAGTCCTTACACTAACGAATATTAACCAACGAACATTCCTGTTAACATCTAATACTTACTGGACTAACATCCCCAGTTCCTTATACGGACGGTCCTATTCGAGGTTCATCACAGATGTCATGGGCGGCAGCAGATGGGTGGAGCTGCATGCTCACTTACTATCTTATTCACATATAAAAAAAAAGCTTTATCTTTACTAATATTACAATTGTAAAAGTGTGTTTGTTTGTTTTTCTTTCTTTTAATGTGATTTTTTTGCATAGATACAGCTTATCGGCAGAGAGTTAGGCTAGTTTTTATTAGAAAAAAATACACGGTTCGTGTGGGATAGATAAGGAAATTATATGTGGGAGGTGCCGCGGGCAAAACCTCGTGTTATGAGTCTAAAATTGTTGTCGACCTTTCTATAGAGGTGAAGTGGACTATCAATTAAAAAGTAATTATCACAAATTAATTAATATGCAAACTATCTGAGAGTTCTTCATAATCATTTTATAGCACCTTGCCATATTCTTAATAGAGTACCACCACCTCCCATGCTATACCACTCAGAGTGGTAGACAATATAATAGACATGGTTGTAACCATTTTCACTAGTGAAGTCACTGCAGTTGTGAAAAACGAACAGTGTAGTTATATGAACAATAATGAACATTAGAGATATTAAAACCCAAACAATAGATTATAAGAATAGGAGGGTGAAGTCTGCCGAACCATACTGCTCAGTAGTGGGTTGACAATGTTATGAGTGTGATGATCATAATAATCATAAAAATTGATTCAACTACCACTACTATCCCCCTTGTTTAGATATTGATTAGCATTATCAGTACTGTAGGTGAAAAGCAATTTTCAGTGCTCTGCATTGCTCTTGACCTTGTATTGATTATTTTTGTGTGTTGGTTCACGACACTATCACAATAGCCCTGGCTTCATAATCCCCTGGGAACATAAACCCTGGCTTCATATTTATATTATTATAGACGCTTTTTGTTACTTTTTTATTGTGTACCTTTAAAAACATAATTTTTAATTTCTTTCTTGGTAAAGTATCCTAGTACCAAGAACCAATTATGAATTCATATTAATTTATTTTGCTTTAATAAATGTTTTAATTATTTCCAGCAGAAGCAGGGTGGAACCTTAGGCAGCTTCATCAAGTGGAACTTCACAAAATTCATTGTAGACAAAGAGGGAGTGCCAGTGGAGAGACATGGACCCAACACTGACCCTTTGGACCTTGTAAACTCCCTCGAGAAATATTGGTAGAAACACTATTGTAAATTTTAAACTATGGAGCACAACCCGTGTGTCTGAATATTTAAAGCTATAAGCACTGGATGTCTGCTAAATACAATGTGGTAATAAGGTAAATTTGTGATTTGTAGTTTAGGTTTTGGTATTGCACTAAGTATTGGTAATTTTTATTAGTACTAGAGATGTCAATCAATCAAATTATGTTCTGTATTTTATACATAATTATATTTGGCACTACTAAATAAAAATATAACATCCCAATCACAATAATTTTCTTAAAACCAATATCTTACTTTGTATAAAATATTTGGTTTGGATTTAAACAGTAATATTTTTTCTCATTTAGCTTACTAATGTTTTTATAGTTGCATTTATTGAAATATTTTAATTATAAAATAATATTTTATCTGATAATATAGTGAGTACAAGTTGTTGGTATCTACACTAAAATATAAAATAAATATTTCACAAACGAATACTTACATATTGTTCTTATTTCAATCCACTTTAAGAATATCAGTGAATACAATTTGCCATACTTATTTGAATAAAAGTTTTACGAAAGTAGTGATTTTATATCATCAAGCTGCCGTGAATAGTTGCCCAAATAAGAGCAGGTTACATTTTGATGGCACAAAGAGGACAATAATTGGCCATGGTATTTTATAATGAATGTAAACGAAAGGGCCAGTTCTAATATACCTAATTGTCACATCTCGACTATGCAACTACCTCCCCGGTCCAGCTGTATGCCTGCCGAGCAAGGACTCCTGGGTCCTAGGTTCAATTCCCACCCACAACAGACAGATGTTTCGTTTTCATGTCTCGGTCATCGTTTGTATATATTATTATACTCTTTGATTTGGAAGTGCATGCCACCGCATAGGATTCCGTGTCGAGTATGAGTGGTATGGAAAAAATAAAATATAATATGGGATTATTGATGATCAAACGTACTCTCTGAAGTGAAGTTCGATCGCTATTATAGGAGTTCGCAAGCAGTCGGTCATGGACTTGCCCACAGGCAACACATTATTTATAAAATCGTTAAAAAGTTTGTTTATATCAGATTAAATAAATTATTGGGATAAAAAACTTATTAACTTCTGAACTACCTCACCGAATATAGACCAAAATCACTACCGCGATCATATAAATGGTTTGTTGGGCCGTCGTGTTGGGCTATGTATTGAATGTTCCCGATTTCAATTCTTACTTTTATCGGGTCGGGTCGGGTGTGCGTGTGTTCAGCCTAACTCTTGAGGAATTCAGCAGATGTACCCAGTATTTTCTATTTCGCGTCTTTTCATGCCAAAAATATAATGCTATCGCAGCTAAACCCTCGTCTTCTTAATCGCTATTGTTAGCCGAGTCGTTCATTTTCCTTATTAACAAGAACTTCGGAAAACTATATGTCCAATGTCCATGCAATAACTTTCGCTTGAGTAGATTAGATTATACATATATGACAACGTAGTGAACACATTCGCTTGTAGACTTACCTGGCGCGCACTATACCTTATTCAAGAGTCCATTTTTTTACAGAGCTCCCAACATAATTTTCAAAGAATTAGGTAATAGACAAGGGAATTAAAAGTTTCCGGGTAAATCGCGGCAACTATTTTTATCCAATCATAGCACTGATTTTAAAAATGAATTCTAGCGTCGTTGACTTTTGGCGTTTAGACATTTTGACGATACGTTGCTTGCTTTTTGCATTATTTTATTGCTCGTCTTGTTTGTTGTGAAATGTTTGGAGTCGACGAATTGAAGAAGTTGGTTAAGTTTACGTGACGAAATATGCTTGAAATACATGAGAAATAAGTGTTTATAATAAGGAGTCATATAACGAAGTCAAATTTGAATGTTGCGAGAGAATGCCTTCGTGTGTGGCTTGGTGATAATTTTAGAAAATAGACAAGGAAAATAGTAGTTGTGCGTCGAGTTGTACTATTCCTATAAGGTAAAATGTCGACAAGAAGTGGCCGGGTCCGGCGAAGTACGATAGAGACCAGTCCTGCTCGAGTTCGTAAAGGCGTCTCACCGACGCGTTCTCCCGCCAGATCACGGAAAAGTTCACCCACCGCACGCGCGTCTCGTAAGTCGCCTTCGCGGAAATCTCCGAGTCGGAAACCCGGTCCGACTCCAAGCCCCAAGTATCCCGCTCGGAAATCTCCTTCGCGGGCCGTGAAAGATAAAAGTGTGGAAGCGGCCGAGCCCAATCCACCGAAGTCGCCGGCGAAGCGGCCCGCTTTAAAAACAAACGCGTATGTGAAGCTCGAGGACGTGTCAGCAAAATATGAAATCTATCGGAGCACGCGTTCTAAACGCACTGAATATTCTGTCAAAGATTATCCGGCCGGCGTAATATCTTCGGAGCTGTCTGTCGAAGAGAAGTTGAATGGTGTCGGTAAAGACTCAGATTCTGGTACGTTTGGTGATATTTACGGTCTAAGAAGCCGGCGATTTGGCGACGATGCGGTGCCACGTAGACCGAGCAAGCTGCAAGAGATCATCGGCAGCGTGCCCGATATTCGGCGGAGCTTCACCAAATCCGTCAGTAAGTCTCTCAGTAAATCCGTCAGCGAATCGGTTAGCAAATCTGTGGACACGTATTCAGACTCTGAGGAGGAGATCCGCAGAGAGAAGGAAAAATCCAGGTCGATGACGCGAAAACTGGCCACTCCGCTGCCGAGCAGTGTTGACTTACTGATGCAGTCTCGCAAATTTGAATTTGGAGGAAGGGCAGGGTCAGGGGTTCTCATAATATTGATACCGGTAACTGTTCTTGCCATTTTGATGTCATGTAAAAAATCCTGCACATACAAATCTATGATAGACTTATCTGCATATAAATCATATTCAGGATGGTTCAGCAAGCAATCTCTGGTATTAATACTCTCGCAGTATGTCATACAGGCTGGGTTGGTTCTAATACCAATGCTAGGAAAGTGGGCAGAGAAAGTGGATGTGACAGGAAGGAAATACTGCTTCAATACATTATTTGCCACTGTCTTTACAACAAATATGGTGTTTGCTTTAGACTACTTCAGAATACTGGACAAGAACACTATTTTGAATTCATATTTGGAATTGGCGATTGGGTCTTATATGTTAGGAGTGATTTTGTCCGTGTTTTTATTTCTAAAGAGCCATCATGTAGATCAGAATGATTTGAATCCATATGGAAACACTGGTTATTCTACATATGATTTCTTCATGGGGAGAGAAATTTATCCATATATTAAGAAACTTAATGCGAAGATTTGGATTTCAAGAATCTCCAATGTCTCTTCTGTAAGTACCTCCTAATTGATAAGTAACATTAGGTTATATTATGATAAAAATATAATGTTTGTTAAATCACCAAATAATGCCGTTCATAGTTTGAATGTATGAACATTCTTACATTACATGTGTCTGTCAACTAATATAGAAAACAGTGTCATAGGGATCAGAGAAGACTGACTATGGCAAAGTGGCTTGACTATTACTACTAATTAAATGTAATTGTTGTCTAATTTTTCCTTGTTCAACTGGTTAGCATTGGCTTTGATGAAAAAGATATATTACTGTATTAAAAACATTAGTCTTTATTTTATTTTATTTCAAATGAGGACTGTTTCTCAATTAAATTATATAATCTGCTGGCAATTGTCATTTTGCTAGAGCATCTCTGGTTACACTTGAATTGAGGGTAATGACCCCATAACATATGTGCCTGAACAAAATACAATTATCACCACCCTTCTTCCCGCTGGAACTGCCATCTACTATGATCACAACTGCCCAGTGTGGTGATTATATGGCAAATCCTCCTATTTTTGGGTGAGGCTGTTAGTACAGCAGTGGACTATTATAGGGTGTTGATGAACCCAATAACAAGATACTAACACTATTTTTTTTTTTTAATTTTACCTTAACTCTTATCTCTAACCATTGCTATAGATTCTATATCAGAACATGGTTTTGGTTCACATAACTCACATCACATACGAGGTCATCCTATATTGTGTACCACCATTGTCGGTATAACAATACAATTATTACTCCATTAGCTTATAGTCCTTAACACTACTTATTAAAATGTATGGCTATGTGTGATAATAATTATTATTATTTATTGAACTAATCAAAATGTATACACCAATTATATTGATTAATAATAAAGTCATCAAATAACTATACAAAACTAGGCAAAATTAATCTGTAATTAATAATTAATTTTCAGCTGATCCTGACAGTACTCCTCTTCAGTCATGGTTTTGTTCTGCCGGAAAAGGTTCTACAGGATGTGACAACTGACAACTATAAAGAAATATTCCAAAGTATTCAACTAAAACCTACAGTACTACTGTTCTCGCTGATGCAAATGATTTACATATTGAATTTCATACTGAAGGAGTATCAGATAACATCAACATTTTTCTGGCAGTCTGAAGGGCTGGGATACTTGCAAATTGTGTCAAGTGCCCTCTACCCCTTCTTTTTCACAACTATATCAAAATTTGTTGTTGACACTGACTTGGAGCTGTCAGCTAACAAGTTGATTGCAGCTTCTGTGCTATTCATTCTGGGATTCCTCATAATGGTTCTGAGTAATAACATCAAGTATGAGTTCAGACGAAACCCCCTACAACCTCGCCTTGCACGTAAGTTTTATGTTTTATTAAGTTTTTGTATTGTTCATAAACAGGCGGTTTAATAGCTACACACAACATTTCAAGTTATATGTATATCAATTTACTTTTGATCTTTCAAAATTCTTCTTTGAAATATCATATTTAAGTAAAGATAACATACATTCATATAGCGCGAGTTTCAAAATTGTACTGCTATGACATTCAAACATGGATGCGAAAGATAATACGGATCATGTGATACAGAAAGAGATAGTCATCTGTTACGAGTTGCGCTCGAAGAATACAATTAACGGCAAATTTCTGAATTTGACTGCCTCAATTGTCTAATGCTTAGTACCTCTATTTTTTTTCTTTCATTGTTTTAAACCTAGAATAAAGATCTTACTGTAAACTGAAATGGTCATATTTTTTCAGTCTTGGATTCAATGCCAACATTCCTGGGAAAAAAGTTGCTGGTATCCAACTTATGGGGAGTCCTACGCCACCCGAATTATACTGGAGACATCCTAATACATATGGCACTTGCCCTACCTGGGATTTTGTCCGAACAATTTGCAGCTGCTCTTCCGGCACTTGGCACAATATTGGTGCTGCTGCATCGAGCATGGCGGGACCATGCAAGGTGCAAACGGCGCTATGGGGCTGCATGGCATAGATACTGCAAGAGAGTCCCATCAGCAATTGTACCTAAGGTACTGTAAACTGGCTGAGAATGAGCACATAATATCTTTTAAACTGACATATTTTATTCATGGTTTTTGATAAATAGGTCAGTTTCATTGAAATTGTCATCATTATTACTATGATTAGTATTTTAATAAGTCAAGTTTTATGATTCAGCAATATTTAGGATAATGGCTCACATTGAATTAATTTAAATTTAATTATTACATTGATATTATACATTTTAAACATAGTTTCGAAATTGAGACTGACAAAATTTGAGATTGTTGGTGTCCTTAAAAAATATTTTTATGTATTTGTCTGTAGTTAGAATCGACTAATAAATAGTATATTAATTGGTATGACATGACGGATAAGTACTGATCAATTTGGCCTTAATTATTAGTATATGGGGAACTTTCCACGTTAAAATTGGGATCAAAATTTCGAATAAAAACCCTTGAGGGTTATATTTAATATATAAACTTTAATAGACTTTTTATGCACCATATCTATCATAATTTGTTGAATTACTTTACTTCAGTGTTGTGGCCGAGTTTACATAGTTTATTTTCATAGACAAATTTTACTATTTAATAATACACCACTATTTGCTAAGCTCTCTAAATGATTAGTATTATTGTAATTTTTCGAATATCAAAGACATAGCACTTAAGTCCTGAGGAATAGTTATAATCTTGAGGCGTATAAGTAGTGTTAAGTTGAGTAGGATCTCTTAAAGTTACTTTAATTAATGATATGGAAGAATTTATTGAGATTTGCCATACTTTTACCTCCGGATATATTTAGCTCTACTGAATTAGATGTAATGTTGGAATTCTTGAAATCTCTATATTTAGTTATTATTACAACATTAGTTAGTTTTAGTACAAACAAATTTAGATTATTACTTCCTACTTGAACCTGCACCTATTTTGTAACTTTTTGCAATGCTCAATTGAAGTACATTAACTTTATTATATTTGGACAAATTTAATAGTATGGACACCTTCAACTTGCATTTTCTATTATAGATTAATAGTTAAATGGCGAATGCGTAGAATTTCAATGTCACGCTTTTAAACTTCACCTGTATTCGGCGTCCCTCGCCTAAACATTTAAATACATGAATTAGTAGGAAATCATAGTGATAAAAACAACAAAAAAAGAATTTTAATCTTAATTTTATTTAAAGTAAGAGCCTAATATTAAGTTTTATTGTGATGGATTTGATGTTTCGTTCCCAGTATTTTAAAGAAATTGTGTATGTGCTGAACAGTTTATTGGTGAATTTTTTAGCCAGTAGCTTATGTCGAAAGTCGGTGTAAAAAAACTGGGAACAAACGAGTGGGAAATGAAACAAAAAAAAAATCAATTAAATTTTCTATTAAAGAGATAAAGTATCTGAAACATAAATGATTTTTAAAA
>DWLO01004402.1:0-10008 GCA_018245335.1 Dalla quadristriga | reverse complement strand
CCTATGTCCAGCAGTGGACCTCTAAAGGTTGATGGATGGATGGATGGAAATGAGACTACACAATAATGTTGACACCTATGTAATGGTGGACACATATTGACAGAACAATGTTGACACTTAATAATAATAGCGATACGCTCAGTAGTTAAAATGATGTCGTAAGCAGGAATAAACTAACTGAACTTAACTATGTTACATATTCAATAAATCGTACAGTCCTTACCTACTAATATTATAAATGTAAAAGTGTGTTTGTTCGTTTGTTCGTCTTTCACGCTGCAACAGAAACCAGATCAACGTGATATTTTGAATTAAGGTAGTTTATGGGCCGGAAAGTGTTATTGGCTATGTTTTGTCCCTTAATGATAAATAACATACCTATTAACATCTCATACTAACTAGTCTAACATTCCCAGTTCCTTTTACGATCCTTCAAGTTTGTCACAGGTGGGCGGCAGCGGATCGGTGGAGCTGTATCCTTGTTTGCTATCTTAGAATCTGAAAATCTCTGTTCTCTTCCTATATTTGCTCTCAGGTCTTGGCCCTTGTAATGTTTTCTGTGCCTGGTCGAAGTGTGGTATTATTATTACATTTAACAAAACCTTTTGTCATGAGTTTCGTCATTTAGGTTCCTTTTACTTCATGAGGTAGGGATTGATTACACACTAGATTGGAAAAGTTACTCGCAATTCCCTGTGGTTCAGGAATAATGTTATGTATTAATCTCGTAGCTGTATACCGACAATGTCAGTGGGTAAACAAGGACAACAGACAAAGTGTGCCATAAATCGCATAATCGCGCGAATATTTACTGAGACTTTCTCGTTCTCGTTAGTTACTGTACAGTGTACGGTTTAGTTAGTTTAGCTATTCATAATTGTATACAGGGTTACTTGCAACTTGACGTATGCCTTGCACTATGTGACAGTGCGTTCTAAATGCAATCAGATATATTTTATTTTCTAGGTGTTTTCACAAAAACCCCAGATTTGATGAAACTCGTTTTAAAAAACTGGCTCTATGCATGGAATTAATTTGGCTAACGAATAATAGCTAATAAAAATAAAACACATACTCGTAATAAGACAAATCACTGATAATAATATGTTTAAGATTGCGTTACAATTTCGTAAAAAGATAAGTGAAAATTAATTTCGTTTGAAATTTATTATTTGCCGCTCAAAACGAGACGCCATGGTAGTAAAATGGGTAAGTGGTCATGAGCCGCTGGATTTTAGTAAGTATTCGACGACTCCGTGGCACGTTATAGTGACCCTGACTGACGAACTGTGGGTCCTGGGTTCGATCCCCGGTCGGGGCATTTGATTGGCTGATAAATGTTTATACTCGGGCCTTAGGTGTGTTTAAATTGTGTTGTTTTCTGTATGTGTCCGCCACCCGCAACACAGGGAATTCTAGTGCAGAGGTGTGAGTGAGTAAGCGTTTATTATTATTCATTTATTATTCCGGCATGCCGGTGAGTCCCACGTACACGCCTGAGTTCTTGCAGGACCGGGATGCGTAAATGCAAAATGCAATTCCCAACGGAAAAAAAGGCCTTCAGGTGGTCTAAAACTTAAGACACTTCGGTTGGCCACTAACCCCTCCACCGATCCGCACTGGAGCGCGGTGAAGTACCAAGCTTCCTTATTTCTGAAGATTGTGCCATGCAGTTCAGTGCTAATGGGTTGTAGCCAAAATAATAGTGAACCTTTTATCGTTAACTGTGTATGGAATGGCGGTTATTGTAGTTGATTGACGCGCTGCGCCAGGCTATTTGATGGTCGCGGAGTGCGGTTGTTGTGTTGGTGTGTGTGCGTTTGTCGTACCTATGTAGTTGTCTACCCACAATGGATTAAGCTTGGAAAATGGTTGACGCTGGCTTAGTGTTTTTGTTACTGCCCGCTGCCGGGGTTAGTCGGGTGACTGCGTAAGGGGGGAAATGTTTTTCGAGTGTTTGTATCTTTGTATGTATGTATTTTATTTGTCACGCTGTGTAGCCTAATTTTAAAATAATTAGGTGTCGTTAGAGTCGTATTTATGTCTTAAGTGTCATGGGGTATAATCATTCGTTGCGTGGGGGCTTCTCGGTAGTAAATCAGCTAAACATAACCTAAACCAATCAACTCCTAGGGAAGTTTTAAAAACTTCTGACGTCATTGAATTATGTATAAAGGCTTAAATTTTTTCATGCACTTTGTTTTGAACTTGGACCGAGTAGTCGGTCTTACCTAAATTAGTCCGCATTTATGGCTACCTCAAGACGAGACTTAAGAAACTTTGATTTTCCAGTGAAAGATTAATAACACTCCTTTTCACTCTTAAAACTAAGGAAATAAATTCAAAGTAAAAAGTAAGACGTTGAACAAATAATTTGTTATTGTGCAGGATAAATCGTCCGCTTTCTACTTAGCCCAAAAGGTGACTGGGTGAGAATAAATTGGTGTAATAAAGATTCATAAATAACTAATTCTAACATTTTCAATGATTGTAGAAGACTAGTTAGACTTTTGAAAGGTGTGCTTCGTGCTAGTCACTAAACAACGCGCCACGGAGTCGTCTGAATTGAAAGAAAATTAAAATATGTCCTTAATTATCCTCCGTAATTTTATTGTCAACAATAATATCGAAGCACATTTTTCAATAGTCTACCTAGACTTTTACAATCCTTGAAAATAAAAGAATGTGCGAGCGAGAGATAGGAAATCTGATATTCCTCTTAGCTTTTATCCTCGACGTGCACGCCTTACCCGTAAACAGGAGCTATCGAATTTACGAAGGACCTGTTGAGTTGAACTTTCCGCCTACCCCGCCGTCCTCTTCATCGATCGAAACTCTATTTACTCACAGAGGCTTATCGAACTTACCTAAAGACAATCAACGAGACAAACACCCGCAGCCGTCGCCATCGAGTTATAAAGCGATTGCCGAAAGATAAAGTGACTTATTTCAAAGTCCGTCATAACTTTTTATTTCTTCATAAGGTAATTACATACACTTGAGAAACATCACAACAGGAAAAGAACATAATACATTGATAGATAACATGCAATTCGTCACTGATTTAGAAATCACTGACCAATTCCCAGTTAACATCTAATTATGTCACGATAGACAATACCTATCTTAGTCATCGGCATTATAAAAATAATACATACTTAGCGTAGACATCTAGGGTAGGCCGGGAGAAAAAACCGGAGGCTAAAAACTCTCGGTACTCTTTTAAAGAAAGCCATTTAAATTATTACAATCATTTTAACATGACTTTCGTATGACAAACATCAGTTCGAGATGCTCCGTGTGAAAACCTTTTTTAATTACACGTTCTAACATGTTCTTTGATTGTAAAAGTCTTGGTAGGCTTTTGAAAAATGTAATTCAAGGTCATTGTTGACAATAAAATTGTGGACTTTTTAGACATATTTTAATTTTCGTATACCTAGTTTTTGATAAAGAAAAACGTTTATTGTTTACTGTTGGTTTATAAAAGAAGTTACAACTAATAAATAGTTTATAACAGTATGTGGGGATACAATAATTTACTAAATGATTTGCTAACTTTACTTTTATATTTTAGCATCACTATCACTAATATAAAAGCTTCATCATAAATTAGGAGTTAATTAATTAAATAGATTTTATTGTTTACTACCGGTAAAAAAAATTATAGACAACAAATAAAGTAGTTCACAACAGCCCCTGTGCGGGCAGAATAGTTTTGTCACTGGTCTGATGATGACTAACAGTTTATTTTTGAATAATTTATGTGAAAATTGCTACATATAAGCATCATTATTACCAAAATAATTTACCACCGCTTCGTATCTACGAGGACATTTTTGTAACAACGTATAATTTAAGTGCATAAAATTGTAACATAAATTTTTTAATAGAAAATGTAGTAATGTTAGTATGTTAGTAATTTCACTTAGTACTTTTCTAGACCCCCAGTTTTTAGCCCCAGACGATAAGAACGAGGCGGGCGTGTCCATTTACGGAGCTCTAAAGCGGATCCCACTCGTAATCCGGCAATTACGTCATCCGATGGCAAACAATTATACAGGATTAGCTTCAATGTACCCACTGTATTACTATGGGAGTTCTTTTTTGTAGATTTATCTCGAATACTCTTACTTGACTGACTGGACTTCATTTGTAGATCAGATAGAACTGTGCCAAAAAAGAAAGCTAATTTCGTTGTAATTTCAATTTTCAATCATAGATGACGTTAACGGAAGCCTGTGAGTATGCGTAACACAATTCGAGTCTTATTAGGTCTGTTTATAACTTAGCATGCGACATGTATGTTAGCAGTATACATCGATCATGCATGAACATTTCGTACATAACCAGTAAATGTTTATGTACATATTATTATGTACCCATCCCTCTTCCATATGAGTTCTCCATGTTTAAGGTGGTCTGGAAGAGATCGCTCTTAGCGGCACTGCCTATTTTATACATGTGCTGTAATTTATTAATTTTTATATTCTGTACTGGAGTACAACAATAAAGTGTTTTTTGTATTGTATTGTACTGTATCATGTTTATTTTGAAGGCATCTAAATAAAATGGATATAAAATTGCCACTAGATAACGCAAATCATCAACTCTCGGCTTGGAATTGGGGCATAAAAGTTTAAGATGCTACATAAAATTTGAAAGGAATCTCACACAAGAAGCACTCTTAAAATATTTTCACTTTTATCCTCGTAGGATAAATGGGAAATACCTTTTTATCAAGGATTAGGTGGAGATAAAATTTAAGAAAAATGTATGTGATGAAATTTCTTTAAATTATAAATTGTTTTGTAGTGTAAGCTAGTTTGTAGCACCTAGCGCTAGTGTGTTGTATTCAAACTAATTAACTTACGAGTACGTCAGCAAGCTGCTACGAGAATTTACACGCGGATTACACACGGTACAGTAGACGCGTTTCGCAGAGCTTCTACTTACTTTGTAACCTGTAGCACTTGAGCACTTTGTATGGAAGTAGTTGTACGGTGCTGTTTGACTGGTGAAATGCCTTTATCTTACACTAAGTGTCTTTCTTTGTCCACATGTTTTGAATATGACATTATAAGGTTCTCGTTGTACTAGATCCATCCTTATCACTGCTGATCCATATTATGGTCAATTGGTGTAAAAGATAATGTAGGCACTGAAGAAAAGAATCAAACTAATATTTGTATTTAACTTGAACTGATAACAATGGAAAATGACTTTATATAACAAAGAAGAAGCGGTACAAAGTGTGTGGAGAAAATCCAAAGTCGTACTGTTTAGTAGAAAAATACTTGTTCAGACGCAAAAATGCAAAGGGAAAATTTAGGGATGAAAGCTAGACAGCGAAATTTTTGTGTATGCCATTATATGTATATTTTGTAGAAACTTACTTTACATTATCTCAAGTTAGCAATCAATAAACATTCAGAATTTATTTATAATATATTAATTTATATATATATATTATATTTTATATTATATATATTAATTGAATTTATATATTATATATTAATTGAATTTATATATTATACATTAATTAATATTTAGAATATTTACAACATGCAAATTTCAAGTTTCTCTCGTCATTCGGCCAAATTATTTTTTTGTATGCAAAACCCTTTTTGAGTTTAAGTGCGAAAAGAAAATGGTAAAGATGTTTGTTTTTGTGTCAAACTTTGTTTATGATTATGTACCAGCCCGTGTTAAGAATGTCAAATCAAACATTTGTACAAAAATCCGCTTGCTAACAAGATGTTATTACATTTCGAATCTTTATTTGACTGGGCTATAAAACAGGTACGATACATATGAGCTAACGCTTCCTCCATGTATTATTTATTCACTGTTTGTTGTGTAGGCATTTGACATTTGAAATGGACAAATGGATATTTGCGACCAGTAGGTATGTGTGTAAATTTCGTTAATTGAGCATTCCGTTTGAGTACACATTCGGTTAAATTTTGGTCATGATTTGATAACTGTCTTGACTGACCACGAATTGATAACTTCAGGTAGGTATTTCTTTTTATATTACTTTGTACTGACGAGTACGTAGTTAATAATGTAATTTTCACGTGCCTTTTGTTTTAAATACCCACATAGTTATTATTTTTTAAATAAAAAATAGGGTTCTGAAAATAAAATCATGTATATTACTATGAAAATATGAAAAATTTATATAAATTTCTGAAAAATCTATATTTCTGAAAATATAGATTTGGTCTCCATATATTATTATTCGTTTTTAATATGCAAATGTGATTTCGAAAACTCAGTTTTACCAATTGTTTTACAAATCTAAAATATAAACAAAATAGAACATTAAATTTTAAATTTCTTGTTCCCGTACTTATCACACAACGTATAATTGAATTATACGTATAATTATGGGCTGGCTAGGTTTTTCCTTCGACTTCGGCAAAATATGACTGAAAATTTAAATATGTCTTAAATATCCGTAATTTTACTGTCAACAATGATCGATCTAAGGACAATCATTGAACATGTTAGAAATGTGCGAGCGAGAAAGATGCAAAATGTGATAGTCCTCTTTAAACGCTACTTAAGTGGTGAAATCCAGTGTGCCCAGTAATTGGCTTGCTCCCGTCGCAGTTAATGGAGGTCTGCCGGCGGGATGTCTAGATTGCATCGGGGAAAATAAATCTTCAAATAGATTAAAGTGAAACTAGGATAACATGCTTAGTAATACTGCGACATAGACAGTAATTATTTTTATGATACTAATCATCAAAAGGAAAGGAATGATAATGTAAAGATTAGTCCTTTCATTAGCTGCCACAGCATTATGCTGAGTGGTCGCCTTTTTGAAGCAGAGGGCTGCAGCTTGTACGATGGTTACAATTAACGAATAATTACATTGTTTGATTAATTAAGTCAAACATGTGAGTAGGTGGTTTTTGTAAAGTTATATTTATCAATATTGTGTATTTGTGTCATTGCGATTGTGTATTGTGTAATTTTTACACTTATGCTGCATTTTTTGTAACCGAATAAAGTCTTACTCTATTCTATTTTATTACGTAGTTGACATCTATATGTTATTATATGTACTGCTATTGCTAGCATAGCAGTACTATAACACATCTTGGTATAATTAAAACGTTATAACGACTCTTCTAGCCGTATCTCTTCTAATAATATCCGGTCAGCCAAGTTATGAAAATTTGTGCTAAAATTTGCATCTACAACGAAAATTGAATAATATTTGTGCCCTTTTATAAATGATTATGCAAATTGACTTGGAGAAGTTAGGATTTCGCAGTCGAAGCGCAGCGCTGGCGCTAGCCAAATCCCCGCAGAGAAAAATTTAAAACTTTATAATTTCGAAAAAAATCAAATAGATATTATGGAACTTTCACACTTACGAAGTTTCCTTGCTTCTCCTTGATTGAAACATTTCCGCTATGTAATTTACACTGATAAGGTTGTTTGTTTAGGTAATTCCGGATAACTCCCGTGTGGAGATTGAAAATTCACTTGATGTGTAACGTGCATAAGTTTTGTATCCATAGATATAGCAAGTAGTATACAAAAAGCTAACTAAAGTGCTAGCGACGTGTCGCACCAAGACCGAGCTACACGACAAAAAAGGGGCCGCACTGAAAACCAGCAACCGTGGCTTGAAGTCTGAGTGCGACCCTCTTCGCCGATTAGGTGCCGCAACAACTTATGACAAGTACTTTTTTCTGTGTTATTATTTTCTGTATGTTGTTATTGTTGTAGAAGGTACCTATAACCAATAGAATAAAATATTCATTCATTCATTCATTCGTTAATAACGTATTATTTCCGCCGAATATTTACACGGTCTCGAAGGCACTTATACGAGAGGCGACTACCTCAGTCCTCAGGGATGGTGTTGCTTTAAACAAGATTACTAACTGGGGTTACTAATATTTACGAACAGCTGGTTAGTTGTGTAACTGACTGACGAGACTCCAGTATCGCGTTAATATGATTTTTCGTGCAAATTTGAACGTTTAAAACGTCGGTCGGCTTCACCACCGACACCTGGCGAATTTTTATTGTGATTGCAATAATAATTGGCTTCCAGGTATCGTTGGTGAGACCAATACCAATATCACCACCATTAAGCAATTTTACTTCGTACGTAAACTGGCGCGAAATGCACATGAAATGCTTTTTCGAGTAGTTGATGGAGGATGGAGGATGGATGGAGGTTGTTGAATCTTGCTCGAGGTTAGTAAATAACATGTGTCCATCCATGGTTGCTGGCCATTTCATCGGCGAGCTGCAAAGTTTATTGCTACTAAAAACAAAAAAATAAGTAATAATTGGCCCACGTGTCGCGTAAAAGTAGATTTTTGTGATCCGAAAATAGTAAGATAAGTCTAAACTTTTGCAAAACTTACTTATCCTCTTCTCTTAGGGGAACCGAGGACAATTTCTTCGTGTCACCCTTTTGAAGGTAGACGATTAAGTTAGTTGCCAAACAAACTTTGGCAAGCCCTACGTGTCAATAAAACTGGGGACTCGAATCCTCTCGGGACCACAGAATATAGCTGCAAGGTCCGCTTTTAGATTCAGCTGTAATCCGTATTACGTTTCAGTGCTATGCATTAACAGTCTTACTTACTGACGTTAATTAAATATAAATCATAACAAACTAATTAATTAAAAAATCTTTTCACTTCAAAACTTTATTGCTTAAAGCGTCATGTTAAACATAACACTATAGTATAACAATAGGAATATATTATTATTAGGTACTTTATTATTTATTACACCAATAAAACATGTGCTACAAAAGGCGAACTGAAAGCATTCTCTCCCAGTCAACTTTTGGGGGCAGATAGTCAGCGAAAGCGGTAGAAATCAAAATATTAAAAGAAAGTTTTTGCAAAGGAATAATAAATAAAAATAAATAAAATTTCTTTATTTCAGGTAACAGGACCCATTTAAAAATTAATTACAATATTACATTATTTAATTCCATTACTAAAATTTAAAAAGATAAAGCTAAATAAATTACGTATAATTTAAAATTAAATTAAATGAATTTAAATAAAAAGGACTTTAAAATTAAAAATTATAAAATAGCAAATTACTTACAATGTAAAATATAATATTATGAATAAATAAATAAATATTTGTGTGCGTATATATATACCCAATAAGTATAAGTACTTACTATACTTTTAATTGGGAAAGGTTATTTCAACTAATCATGCTACTCGTGAAAAGTAATACAGTCGCTTGATTTATCTATACGTACATACCATACCATTCAATTTCAGTAATCGCTTTAAGGACGGCGTAACTACTCGTACCGTAAACAAGTAAGTGCTACCACGTCCAAGCTTTACCTGGTCCATTTCTGTTCAAGCTTACAAGGAGAAATAAAATAAAGTAGGTATAAGGAAAGGAATGTGTTGCACCTAATAGGAGTATCGCGTGCCATTTCCAACGAAGCTGGAATTATCGGCCGAAAATAAAACCGCCCCTAAAATAAAACTTAACAAGACGCCGGTGCGTGCCGGATAAGCGTTCGATCGAACTCGGACATAACTCGAACACGAATCCGGATAAGGCTAACGTAGCACCACAGAGTATACTAACAGAGTAGGTACAAAGCTCTCTGAGAACGTCAAGAATGTACCTATTCTCATAGGGTTGACACCTGTTGCACGTAAAATAAAAGAATAATATTAACTTAAGTATAAAAATGTTTATTTGCAAAAGTTCTTTTTTCGCAAAGTTCTTAGCGTACGTGAATCCATAGGTGAGACGTGATGCGCACATCGACGAGCTATTTGTGTATCTACAACGGTTCCACAGGTGTGAACGGGTCGAATCGAAGCTTGGCTTCTGATCTATCCTTTAGAACATTTTTCTTCTGTGGTAGTACCTACTAAATAAGATCTTTGATCATGTTATGGATGCGTATAAAATAATATTAGTTTTCCTTTCTTTTTTATACTTTTAGTGGTTTTTTTATCTGTCTAATAGTTTTGTGAATAA
>DWLO01004401.1:0-10009 GCA_018245335.1 Dalla quadristriga | reverse complement strand
AACCAATATACTCGGACCCTCTGTACATTTTCAAGTCAAATATAATACTGGCTTGCAAGAATTTCTTTTATTTAACATAAGAAAAGTGGCGACCGTGACAGGACTATTCTTCGTGCAATCAAATCACTGAGAACCAGCAAATTTTGGATGTCTCCGAGGAAGCGGGTCTTCAGGTCAAACTGCTTGGCATCGGGTCCACGCCGCCGGTCAGCAACACGCACCACGGCGCTAACCGATCAGCTAAGTGTTCCTGTTCCAATATTCACACCTCCTAACCTAACCGCATCTTACCTGTTTCTATAGTCTAACCTTCATTCTGTGCACCAGGCAACCTCAAACACGTGAAGTAAATTTTTTCCTAATTATCTACGCCCGTATTGGTAATTATTTTTCACCTATTTACTGTAATTTACGCAAGGTAGCATGTGGACACGTGGACACGTGTTTCAATATTATTCTTTTATTCACATCACCGTTGCTTAAACTGCATTATACTGGACTAGGCAGTGTTCAAATAAATATATTTCAAAAAAAAAGGAACCCCTAAAAAGGACCAGACCCTAATAATTTTTGAAATTTCATGCATGCGTAAAGCTATTTCAATCTCTCAGATGTTATTATCAACGATACACTATTTCTAATCAATTGTCACAAATTCACTAAACATTTCGGTAAATATAACCCAAATTCATGTGAAATCTTAAAATTATACAGTTGATACAACACTCAACATCCTTAACCTTCTTTCCCTTATTAAAGGTAATGTTCATCAGGTTATAATCATATTCGTACTATGCAATTTCAGGTGTGCATCATTCGCTGACTTGATCACGGCGCTCCCATTGTTCTGCGCGGCAAGTACCTGTGCGCGGACGGCGCGGCCGCTCGCCGCTCGCATCAATAGCAAACCGGTTTCTTATCTAAAGGAGTGGCGTAAGATGCAATATCTGTTTTAATTGAGTGCAGCTAGCGACGTTCTTTGCTGTTACCGTAATCTTTTGACGCTTACTTGTTTACTACTTTCTTACGGCTGCTCTGTAGTTTAAATCATGCTGGACTCTAAGTCAAAGGAACTCGTCAGTAAACGTAGCTACATCAAAGGTCGTTTAACAAAATTTAGGAACTATTTATCTACTTTAAGCGAATTAAGCACTTTGAGTGAAATTGAAGTGTCAACTCTGGGGATCCAACTGTCGAAAATAGAAGGTCTGAGTAGCATTTTCGATGAGCTGCAAAATGAAATTGAAATTTTGAACGCTGATAAAATAGACGATGAACTAACCGAGCGAGACAATATTGAACTCGACTTGGCCTGTTTGATAGCTACAGCTCAAAGCATTCAGAGCAAGTACAATGCAACTAACATTTCGAAGATAACTGACGCTAACAGTTCTTCCGCTTGTTGTCCCAATCAATTGGGCATAGGTTTCAAACCTCCTACTCTTCAGATAGCTAAGTTTGATGGCAGTTATTTCAGGTGGCTTGAGTTTCGAGATCTTTATTGTTCCCTTGTTCACGATAATCAGTATATTCCGAAACCTGTTAAGTTTTGCTATCTCAATTCTTATGTTGAGGGTGAGGCAGCTAGAGTGATAAGTAACCTAGAGGTAACCGAGTCCAATTACCATAAGGCTTGGGAGCTGTTACGCGAGCGTTACGACAATAAGGGTTTATTGGTCAAGAGTCATTTGAATGCTCTTTTAAACTTTGATACTAAGAATAGCGACACTAGTAAGGGATTAAGATCTATTACAGATAACGTCAACAAGAACTTGCGTGCTTTGTCTAGTTTGGGCGAGCCTACTACACACTGGGACACATTACTTATTCATATCGTAGCTTCAAAACTATCAAGCAAAACTAGCTTAAAATGGGAGGAGCACAGGAATACAATCACTGAGTCTCCCACTCTTGAGCAATTCATCAAATTTCTAAAGGATCGCGCAGATATCCTTGAAAACTACAACCACGAACGAACTGGCGACACAACTCACAATGTCAAAACTCCCCGTAACAATAATAAACGTATGAGTCAAAGTAATATGTTCGCTGCGCAGATCGTGAACGAAAGTAACGTGATTTGCGCGGTCTGTAAGGGTCAACATAGGATCTACGAATGTTCCGATTTCATGTCGAAGCCCATTCAGCAGCGGCAGGGCATAGTTACTAAGCTAAAGCTATGTCACAACTGCTTACGCTCAGGCCATAGCGCTTACACATGCCGCTTCGGGGTTTGTCGCAACTGTAAACGGCGACACAATACTTTGCTTTGCAGTGCCAACAACGCATCGGCCTCTCAAGCTGACGCTTCGTGCTCTTCTAACACCACTGTGGCTTCAGAAACACAGACAAACATGACTGTGCATTTTTCTGCCAATAATATTAACAAATTTACTCTATTGTCCACAGCCATGGTTGAAGCGGTCAATCCACAAACTAACAAGTGCCTAATAGTTCGTATTTTACTCGACTCGGGCAGTCAGTCTAGTCTCATGTCTCAGAGTCTTAAGGACAGGCTAGGCTTACAATCTTTAAGTATGGAACCTGTAAACATTGTAGGGATCGGGAATTCAACGTCTCACTGCGTAAATGAGTTTTGCTCATTCCAATTAAAGTCGTTACACAGTGACTACACTACAGAGTTGACATGCCCGGTGCTACCTAAACTTACAGGCAATATTCCAAAATCGTTTGTCAATGCAAAATTCCTTAATATACCTACAGATGTTCAATTGGCCGATCCAACCTTCTATAAACCGTCATCAATTGACGTGTTAGTCGGCGCTGATCTATTTTTTCACATTGTAGGCAGTGAGCGTCAATCTTTAGGTTCTAACAAACCTCATTTGATCAATACTGAATTCGGATGGATTATATCCGGTTCTGTCTATTTGGCATCTCAAGTTTCTAGAGCAAATTCTAACAATGTTAATTGTAATTTTCATGTTGTAACCAATCAAGATAATTTTAATAATCTTTTAAGTAGATTTTGGGAGCTGGAAGAAGTTCCAAACTCTAGGCTATTAAGCGAGGACGAGAGAGCATGTGAGCAGCATTTCAAGACTCACACCTCTCGTGATTCTTCCGGTCGTTTTTGTGTACGTTTACCTTTAAAGCATTCGCCCGACTCTTTGGGAAATTCTTACATAATGGCAAAAAATAGATTTATGAACTTAGAAAAAAGATTTAGAGCGCAACCGGAGCTTAAGGCTCAATACTCAGAATTCATCAATGAGTACCTGAAATTGGGCCACTGTTCTGTTTTGCAAGGTCCTAGACCGCAACCCTCTTATCTGCTGTGTCATCATGCGGTCTTCAAACAGAGCAGCGAGTCAACGAAGTTACGCGTTGTATTTGACGGCTCGGCTTGCACCTCCTCCGGTCTATCAATCAATGATTTGCAATTTATAGGCCCTACGGTCCAAGATTCTCTCTTCTCCATACTACTGAGATTTCGTCAACACCGATACGTGTTAACCGGCGACATCGAGAAGATGTTTCGACAAATTACTGTTCACGAAGATGATCGAAATCTCCAACTTATTTTATGGAGGGATGATGAGTCTTTGCCTCTTCAAACCCTTAGGCTTAGTACGGTGACTTACGGCTTCGCAAGTGCTAGTTACTTGAGCACTAAATGTATTTGGCAGCTAGGAGAGGAGTGTCGGGACGATTTCATAAAACAAATAATTCAACGTGATTTTTATATGGACGACCTAATTACAGGCGCTGATTCTGTACAACAATTACGCTACATATTAAATTCAGTTGTTTCAATTTTACATTCGGGTTGCTTTCCTCTTCGAAAATTCAAATCAAATGTTCCCGCCATTTATGAAGATACCCTAAGGGATCCTCACGGGACTCTAACATTTAGCGATTCTACGAGCACTTTGGGATTGCAGTGGAAACCTTCTTCTGACACTTTACGCGCTATGATAAGCATTCCCAATGAATGCGATGAACCGGTTACGAAGAGATTGATCTTGTCACATTCGTTCAAAATTTTCGATCCACTTGGTTTACTAAGTCCGTGTACAATCCGATCTAAGGTCCTGTTACAGGAATTATGGCGTCGTAGCGTAGACTGGTCTGAACCCGTTCCATCCGACTTGAAACAACAATGGAACGAGCTAAGATTAGACTTTTTAGATTTAAATTCCGTTCATGTACCTAGACTAGTACTGTGTGAGAGACCTGTTAACATAGAACTTCATTCATTTTGCGATGCGTCTGGATCAGCATACGGTTGCTGTATCTATCTAAGATCTGTTAGCGATGATGGACGTGTTGTAGTGAACTTGCTCTGTGCTAAATCAAGGGTAAATCCAAACAAGCCAGTTACAATTCCGCGCCTGGAACTTTTAGGTGCGCAACTCGCCGCTAGGCTATGTAAAACAGTTCTAGACTCTTTACGCTGCAAGGTATCACGTTGCGTACACTGGTGCGATTCCAGCGTTGTTTTAGGGTGGCTACATACTAATCCAAATAAATTAAAAACTTTTGTCGCTAACCGAGTAGTGGAAATCACCGAAACTACTTGTTCAACTGATTGGCGACATGTACCAACAAACTACAACCCCGCAGACTTGATCTCTAGAGGTAAGGAGGCTAGTTTTATTCGAAGCTCACAGCTGTGGTGGTCTGGTCCAAGCTTTTTAGTTGAAAGCGAGGACAACTGGCCGGTTCTGCATGGTTACGATGAAGAAAAATATGACTTACCTGAAATTAAGACTAATGTAGTACACATTTCTGAGCCTATAATTTTATTCGATAGATTTTCCAATTTCATGCGATTAAAACGATCATTTGCGTACGTTTTACGATACATTAACAACATCAAATCACCTAAATCAAAATTCACCGCGCCGTTAACTATAGACGAGTTAAATAATTCATTTATACTTCTTTGCAAATTCTCACAGCAACAAACCTTTCCAGGCGAGTATGAGGCGTTAAGCAAAAAACGCTCAATCCCAACGAAAAGCAAATTGCAATCTTTATGTCCATTTTTGGACGATAGGGGCGTTATCCGTGTCGGAGGTCGACTAGACCGTTCCAACTACGACTACAACAAAAAACATCCCATTGTTTTACATTCAAAACATCGTTTGTGTTATCTTATCTTTCAGTATGAACACGCTAGACAAATGCACGCAGGTCCACAGTTGTTGTTATGCACTGTACGAGAGTACGTGTGGCCGCTGGCTGGTAGGACACTGGCGCGACGCACGGTGCGCAGCTGCGTGCGGTGTAAACGTCTGCAGGGCAAGACGGTGACTCCAATGATGGGCCACCTTCCGCCACAACGCACTATGCCGGCGTTTCCATTTCAAACAACAGGGCTTGATTTCGGTGGTCCGTTCACTATTATAAATAGAAAGGGTCGCGGCGCAAGAGCTTCCAAGTGTTATGTATGTCTTTTCGTATGCTTTCGGTACAAGTGCGTTCACTTGGAAGCAGTTACCGAACTTACTAAGGATGCATTCATCTTGACTTTGCGAAGGTTTATAGCTCGGCGAGGTAAGCCATCAGAAATATTTTCTGATAACGGACGTAATTTTGTCGCGGCCGCTAAGGAACTAGCAAACTTTTTTAACGAAAACTTAAATAATCTAGTTGATTTTGCAACCAATGAGAATATTAAATTCCATTTTATCCCTACTTACGCCCCCCACTTTGGAGGAATCTGGGAGTCAGGGATCAAGTCAGCCAAGCATCACATAAAACGTGTCATGGGCAATTCCTATTTCACGTATGAGGAGTTGTCTACCTTGTTTGCACAAGTGGAGGCTATTCTAAATAGCCGCCCCTTGTGTCCTATGTCTTCCTCTCCTCACGATTTCCTTCCTCTTACCCCAGGTCACTTTCTGATTGGTCGGCCGCTCACTTCGCTGCCTGACCCGGAGCTTCTAGAAGAAAATCCTGCCCGTCTGCAGCGCTACGCACGCATCGAACAAGCCCGCCAGCACTTCTGGAAGCGCTGGCAAAGGGAATACATCTGCGAGCTGCAGCAGCGTCTAAAGTGGCGCTCTAATAAATCCAACACCTTGGACGTGGGAGATCTCGTCCTACTGCACGAAGACAACGCTCCGCCTCTTCAGTGGCGCCTGGGGCGCGTGACGCGCCTACATCCTGGAGTTGACGGCGTAGCCAGAGTAGCCGACGTCAACACTCAAAGGGGCCAAGTGAGAAGGACGCTCACGCGACTTTGTCCTCTGATGGAAGGCTGAACAACGTAATACCAGGAGGTATTACAGGGGGGGAGTCTGTTCACGCACAAGCATGTTTTTGCTATCGCCATCGGCAAGGCGCTGACACGCCGACTTGGGCGAGCGGGAGTGGGGCACAGCCCGGGCCTTCACTTGATCGGAGAGACGCGGTCGAGGTGCTCACTCGCGAACACATTTTTTCTAACCAATATACTCGGACCCTCTGTACATTTTCAAGTCAAATATAATACTGGCTTGCAAGAATTTCTTTTATTTAACAACCTCGATCCTAATTAAAAATTAAGCGGACGGATCACGGACCAATCACGGAGGACAATGGAGTTTTAAAATGACAGCTCGAAAACAATCAACGTAAGCGCCAAATATAATTTTAATTCTTTTTCACATTTTATTTGACGGATTAAGATGGATGAAGATTTTTTGGAAATTATTAGGTACTTACTACCCACATAACCTACATTACATCATAATAATATAGTCAAGAAACTTATTATATTCAAAAATTACGTTCTTATCCATTAAATAAAGTAAATGAGAAACCTGAATGACCTGAATGAAATGACTGATGTCCCATTCACCTTCTCGGTATAAATCACGAGTGCATTAATATTCTTAGGTTTTTTAGGCTTATATGTTGGCCTAGGTTATGTATATTTGGTCTATCTACCAAACCCTAGAAGTATAGCAACAACATGTGGCCTCACGTGTTGCCTATTCGAAACGTGGTTTGTGTTATGGAATACAAAACACGCGCTGCAACTGCCACACTAACCTACCTATTTGAATTTGGGAGAAACTACGCAACCCGAATTTCTGTGTGTACAAATGTTTGTTCCTCTCTAACTTAATTTAGGTTGTAGGCATGCTTGGTAAATGAATTAATATTAATACTTCGAATAATCTTAATGGGACTTATAGTAAGGACATATGTGTTATACTTAGTTATAATTACCTATGTTTAAAGTAAGTAATAATATAATGTTGAGTTAACTTAGTTAAGAAATTCGTTACTACACCGTCAGTCCCAACTGCGTTACAAAGAGGGTCGCACTAAAAACCAGCGGCTGTGGTTTACCGCGGTTAATGCTAAGTGCACCCCTTTTTCGTCAAGTATTGTACTGTACTACCATCGAACCTCACATAATGTTCTATGAAACTCTCTGATGTATATGGTTACAGTATTTTATATGCTGAAATAAACGTGTATTATATTCTATTCTAACGTAAAATTATTTTGTCGCCCCACCACTTAACTGTCGTCGTCGAAAACGGGGCCTGAGACGCAGAGCTTAAGAATATTATAGCAGAATATTAACTACTACGAATATTAGCTTTTCACAACAGTCTTCATTTGTTCAAGGAAGGTTACGAAGTTATAAAATTAAAAGGAAGTTTAGGTGTGAGAGTTATTTTTTATTTCATACTTTGTAGTAGCTTATTATATCTAATTAATTATGTGTATTTCTTGAAGTCGATTCTTTTAGTTCCTAGCAAAATACGTACCTACATATGACACACTAGAGATGGCGTCACAATATTATGGATTTTTAAACCAAATTTTAAAGTTTCGATTCTTTGCTTGAACAATATAGGTACACTTGCCATTTATATTTTGAACCACTGTCAACCAGTCTTTGTGGGCGGGCGTCTAATGTGTCTAATCATTGTAAATTATATGGTACGTTTTATTCTGGGCTGGGTACAGGGTGGTAATTGGATAGCAAACTCCTTGTTTTGCGGGATTACCGCGGATCGATTATCTCCGAATTCTTTGAAAGTGTGTTGTTGGCAATTAAAAGGAATTGTTTCATATCGGAATACCCAATTAGCTCATAAGCTTCTTTACAGTTGCTTCATAAACGAAGTTTTATTAATGCAAAAACTTTTAGATGGATAAAAAGTGCAAATACCGAAAGTTAAGTGTAAATTATTTTCTCAATTACTTTAAAATTCTCTTTAATCAAATATGGACAAATTTAGAAATAAAGGAGAGCACAAACCGCGGCGTAGCAGATTAAACACCCTTAATTTAAAATGTAGCCCGTAATCGGTACACGCTTAACGAAGCTTAACGAGTCTTCAAGGAGTGAAATAGGGATTTTGCAAAGGACCGTTTCCCGCTTTCACAAACACGGAACGTTCGCATAATCTTAAACAACCGGGTACTCATTCCCATCAGCAGCTGGTCAGTTATGCGTGTGCAGATTGTAGTATTTCCGCAAACAGTGTTGCTGAAATTTAAAACAATTCTAAAGATCCTTCAACTTTAACATGGTATAATTAGATTTAGATTTCGGTCAGGGTTGACTAAAATCGCTGCCCGCAGCGTGTCATTTTTCTGATTTGTTGCTTAGAAAATGGTGTTGTTACTGAGTGTTACAGTCAACAATCTTAACAGGTGAAAAACTTGAATTTGTTTGCAGTCAAAATTTTTGACTAAAGATGTCTGTCAAAAGTTATATTGATTAGAAAGAGGTCGACGGCGTTATAGATTTGTAATTTAACCTTTGGATTAGGTTATCCTAATCTGTCTCTATATCTACTATCTTTAGGGGTTTCTATATTTATTTATTCATTAGTTTAGATCGATATTTCAGTAAAAAGTACTTTTTACCGAAATCTTTAGTAAAAATCAGATTTTACTGTTTTTGCCGTTAAACCTACTTTTGATCGGCAAAGTTTCTTTCACATCTACAAACACCGTACGTGGCAAACACCATGTTTCGCATCTCTCTCGCTCACATATTCTAACATTTTCAATCATTGGCAATGTGACGGTGGCCCTTTGAAAAAATGTATTCTTTATCGTTGCTGACAAGAAAAGTATGGTAATTTAAGACATATTTTAATTTTCATTAAGTATACCTAATTGTCAATTGAGAATAATGGCGAAAAAACCTATTTTTTTCTGCAATTTATTTCTATCAAAAACATGGTAGGTAGTTACCTACCTATATGAAAATTATAATCTGTCTAAAATGTCCGTAATTTTATTTGTCATCAATGATAATGAATCACATTTTTCAAGTGTCCCTAGATTTTTACAAACATTTAAAATGTTAGAATGTGCGAGCGAAAAAGGTGCGAAATGTGATAGTTTTCTTAACATGACAGACTTAAAAATATTTGTACATAGGTACAATTTCGGATCGTGCCCGCATTGACACCGGCCGGCAGCGACCGGGCATCAAGAATGTTTTGTCTGTGTCGGCGTTTAGCTACGAACACGATTTGCGACAGGCACAGACAAAGCTTAGTTAAAATGATGAATCAAGAGAAATTAATCAAATTCGTTCGGGAATATACATTCAGACCATAAAGACTCCTTGAGTTTTATGTCTTGCTTAGTTATTAGTGGTTTAATTATAGTTACAATGGTCTCGAACTTGTGTTTTTACTCATCCTAAAAATGTAAAAAAATCAGTCATCATCGTGCACAAGGTCCTTGTACAATGTGCAGAATTCTCCTTCTTTTTTCGTTTTACATTAATGGGTTGAACAATAAACCTTATCTCTTTCTCTTGTGAAATTGACAATATTGAAATCTGCTATCGACCTTTTTCGGAAGGTGATACGCACGTTCGCTCTCTGGTATGCCTAAAGGCGTATGTGGTGTGTGTGCTGGGTTGTGTTTGGAGTAATATTATATTAGATGTGAAAACTATTGTCTGTGCCTTAGATAAAAGCAAATTTAATCTAAGGTCTCTGTCGTGTCCGCCACGTTACATCCTGGAAGACGTGTTTTGAGTGTGACATTAGCAGTATACGCACGTATA
>DWLO01004400.1:0-10010 GCA_018245335.1 Dalla quadristriga | reverse complement strand
ATGTTTACCCCGGCCGGGAATCGAACCCGGGACCCACGGCTCATCAGTCAGGGTCACTAACCAACGCGCCACGGAGCCGTCAGAACGTCGTTTCATACATGGTACAGCCGTATGTCTTTTTCATGTAATGAGATTAGCGAACGAGAAGCAGTAACACCAACCACAGCCCATGGACATCTGTGACGAACTTCGAAGATGAAAGGAGGGGGTAAGATAGTTAGTCCTGTTAGTATTAGGTGTTAGTAAGAATATTAGTTCGTAGTGATAGGACTGCGGGTAACTCTCACAGTCCTTGTACTGTTAGTGTAGGTTTTTTTTTTATGTATGTCCTACTGTGGCCCCTCCGATATGTTGGTTGGAGAAGATTTTTAGATGAACATGGTAAGTACATTCTTTTTTTTTACGTTACTGTTTAGGGTGGATTTGAGTATAGGTTCTTTTGTTCTGTAAGTGTAGGTTAGTCCTATTAGTAAATGTAAGTAATCGTTGGTATTGGTCCTATTTGAAGCTGGTCACGGGTGCGTAACTGAGTACTGAGGTGGTCGCCTCTTGTATAAAAGTGTAGCCGGCATCCACACCTTTCCGATCGAAACATAATTGTAGAAGATCAATTACTTCACGGCAGATACGTGTGTGGCGGTGGTATCGCCCCGGGCGAACCGTATACAGGTTCTTCCACCTGGAATCATTCTGTGTTGTGATTTTTTGCTCGAAAATTTTGCAAAGCCGGAAATTACAACATTTTTTCTTATAAAACACAGTCACACATTATTAGGCAATTAGTGAGTTAATGGGCTAATTTGCTAATTTGTACATTCCACCTACATAAAACGGTTATAGTATGTTCCATGGTCATGGGTGGACTAGAGAACTTTAAATGCCGCAAAGGAAATTATACCAGTCTTTATTGTTAATGTTTCCTTTGACGAAGTTATAAAAACTTCGTGAGCTAAGATTAAATCCAGTAATTATTGTGGAGTCAGTGTGACGAAGGTAATTATGGTGGTATTTGTATATTCATTGTATAGTATTTATCCCCTACCGTACCTTAAAACGCTTGCGGCAGAGAGCCTTATTTTATCTTATCTTATCTTGGCTGCAACTCCTAATGGTCCACTGCAGGGCACGGGTCTCTTCTCACAACTGAGGAGGCCTGGAGCATACTCCACCACGCTGCTTCAATGCGGATTCAGTGGAGGGTCTTATCTTATCTTACTACTAAATAAAATTGCAGTGTGTGTCTGTGATATTAAAATTTAGGGCAATAATTAAATCGAATATGCCATTTATATGACACCCTAACATACTCAAATGTTTTTAGAATTTTTGTGTCTCGCTGCGTTTTTCAGACGTGAATCGGGCTCCGAACCTCCTCAACAGATCGTGATGAAATTTACCGGGATTACAGCCGGTACATTAACTTACTGTAATGGCTTTGTTTTATCTCGTCTGTACACTAAGAGTCTCATATAACATATCACGCGGACAAATTCGCAAGCACAAGCGTTGTATTGCATTGACATTATATGCATATAATGTCCCTTACACTCAATATGAATTTCGCTATGCTGTCGTATCGCGCGAAAACAATGTTCTTCTTGAGCTTCTTGGGCGATTAAACGAAACCGGTGACCTTGGTCATAGGTTTTGAGATCACGAGCGAGAGGCAGGTAACGTATCTTTCTATTTTTAATTAATCTATGGAGGTGACCATCATTGTTATCACTAAATTAAATTGATTACTATTATATTCAGATGAACAGATGAAGTCGTTAACCCTTTATTGCAATACCAAGCGCATTTACATTTCGTAAGATAATTGAAGAACATTTAACAAAGATTAGCCAGACTAATTACAAAGTACGTCTGGTTTGAAATGCTACCGATCTGTATTCAAGCAAAGATCATAGAAATTATGTGCTTAGTATTTCTCTAATTACGTTTGTCCACAATCTTGTTTCAAGGCGAACTCGGGATTACATGCCATGTCACACCGTCGGTGAGTAACGTAAAACTAAGCTGAAGCTAAATTAAGCTCAAAATATATACATATTTTGTTTGTAGAATCGATCAGGGTTTTTGCATCGCTCAGGAAAAAGTAACTTATTAACATTCTACAAGCGATGACGCCAATAGTTCTAGAATGCATGCGAAGGCTATGCGCAATCATGTAAGAGTAACGTGGTCAAAGTATGGCTTTCGTATAGGCCCACAAACTTTTGGCCCGTGACTGATAGCTGGCGGCGATGTAAGTAAACTAAAACTAAAAACTTAAGTACCTAAATGAAAATGTAAGTAAACGTCAGTTAGTTTACCGGGTCAGATAAGAAGGCCACTTCAATGATGATGGTACACATGGCACTTCAGACAAGTGTCATCTTGGAGTCAACTACAAAAAACGCAATAAAAAATTAGACCCGCACGAACGCGAATTAAAATTGCTGATTCGCCAAGCAATTGTTATTTGTCAAATTGTTTACCTATTTTCGATTCGATGATGATTGACCACGGGACTACCCGCTATCGCTGTGACAGACATATCTGGACATGGACAATCTCATTTAAATTAAACAACTTAGTATAATTTAGTACCACAGGGGCCAAGTCTTTTAAAATTTTGATTTTGATTAAGTTTAAAAATAGTTTTAAATTTTGTTATGTAGTTTTTTGTTTTATTATTGTTATTAAAGGAGAATAGAATAAAAAATTTAACTTAATTAAGTTACTCTTTATAATAGTTTGCCGTTTATCGCTCGCTATGAGACAAAGCGGTCCCGCAACACCACTTTGCATTTTATTTTGTTACTGATATTTGACAGTTAAACACATTTGAAACCAGTCTATAAGGTTACGATTTGTAATGTTACAATGTTCTCGTAATCTAGTTCTATTTTCGGGATAACAAGATAATTTATGGTATCGGTTTCCATTGACATTCGGAATTGAAAGGACATTATCACATGAGGAAATCCTACAACATGTATAAACTTCATACGTCATACATTTTATTAATTATTACTCGTTGTACTATTAAGGCGACTTAAACCCTGGTTTGAACAACTTAGAACGGTTTGGCGCAATCATTATAGGGTGAGTAAGCAATCAATGAACGATAGCAAGCGAATGAAAGCTAACGAGTAGGTGTGGATGATGTACGCCTCTGGCGTTCGCTCTATGTAGACAACTCTCTTGCGTTGAGTGTGTACCCATCCTTACAAAAGGAATTATGTTCATGTGCTAGACTTCTTAGTTCGTTATTTTTTAAGTTGGTTTGTATAGGCAGTATGTACCTAATTTCATAACCATAGCAACCCATCACTGTCCCACTACTAATGACGGGTCTCGTCTCTGAGAAAGCTTAGGCTTAGGTCCACCACGAGGGCGGAGCAACGGATCGACATGATTTTTAGCATTCAGATAGTTTATAGGCCGGACAGTGACATAGTGTACTTTTTAGGTATTTTTTACTGTAGGATACATGTAGGAAATTTAGAAAGAAAGTTGAAAGAAATAATTTCATTTGGACAAAACCTTATTTACGCTGATGGAGCCACGTTCAAAGTATGGTAGGTTACAGCTATACGTAAGCTATACAAATATTATTTATTGTACACTAAGACAACACTATAAGTAGCGGCCACGAGGCGGTCTTATCGCTAAGTAGCGATTTCTTCCAGACAATCTTTGGATATAGAACATAGTATAAGAGACAGGAGGAGAGAGTAAGGGCGTACAGATAACGTAGTGATATATGGATGTACAGGATTATTATACTATAGTACACATAATAAATACTATACTATCATTTGTGAAGAAATAATTTGATAATAGTAAGAGTACAAAGAGCAAAAGTAAGGATAGCAAGTGAAATAAAAAAGTTACATAGGTATATATGTAATATAATTATTATATATATACCTGCTATATATATTGCGGTTCACGCAATCTTTACGTATGAGCTTCTGTCTGGGGTTTTCTCAGTGGACTATGACATGGGGTTCTTCAAAAGCGGCGCAAAAAGAGCTCTCCTTCAGGGCCGGCGACGCATTGGGGACTGTATGGTGTTGCGAGTGTCCATAAGCGACGGCACTTACCATCAGGTTGTTGCTTGTTCGTTAGGCTAAAATCTATAAAAAAAAAAAGCTTGAAGTCATAATGTCCAGCAGTAGACCGTTAAAGGATAGATAGAAGTGTAGATAAGACGTCGGCAAAAAATGATAAATGTTTCAAGTTTATTTCACTCCCATTACATAACATCCTTGTTACTCAAGGACAGATCACAATTCAATTTGCGATAAATTTTTTTGCGAACCAGTCGGTCAGGAAGTGGCGTACAGGTACGTGGGTACCTGCGAAAATTACTTATTTTAAGTTCAAGCCATATTAAGCGTACGTGCGCCCGCGGCTTGAATTGATATTAGGATAGGGACCTATTCTCGACTCAATGATTTCAAAGTATCGATTGCGACTAATTTTGAGTGTCATCGTCACCATCAACGGCCTATACTGAGCACGGGTCTCCTCTCAACGGGAGAAGGGTAAGGCCATAGTCCACCACGCTGCCCAAGTGTGGATTTTACTATACTAATAATATTGTAAATGTGAATCCTGGGTGAGGATATGGATTACGCTGGCCAAGTGCATTGGCAGACTTCACATGCCTTTGAGAACATTATGGAGAACTCTCAGTCATGCAGGTTTCCTCACAATTTCAAGTTCAATGTCATGTTCGTTTTATTTTTTTTCCTAAGTTCGAGTAACGGTACCGTCTCCTCATACACTAATGCAATTTTTCCTTATATATTCACACTTTGAAAATAAAAAAGTAATCATTTTTTGTACAGACATTCGCATATCATAGACTAATACATACTGGCTATTGCTCGCGACTTCGTCCCCGTTAAATGTATAATCAATATTCGGGTTTTTTAAGTCTCTAAGACCGTCTTTCTCGGTGACTCAAACTATCTCTATACATAATTAATGAAGATTGGTTGTATGGTTAAGCCACGAAGGCAATTGAAGGCGTATCAAATAAACAAACAAACACATTTTCGCATTTATAATATTAGTAAGATAATGAGATTATGAGATATTATAAACTGTCGGACAAAACGTGAAATAAACTTCATACTGAGGTATACTGCCATATAAGAAGAATGTCTTGTAAGGATGTGGTTTTATGCACGATTTCTTAAGAAATCTGTTCAATTGTAATAAGTTAGCTTACCTGTGTGTGATTTGATCATAGAAGATTATCCAAATTTAGGCTACTATTCAAATTGAGGTCAGATTTTCCTAAACAATATTTGAATTGGATAGTTTCCAATAATATTGTTGTCACAGGATATTGAATATGTACATAGTTATTATTTTATACCACTCTCTACTTTAGCTTTTCTTTACTGTGTTTGTCAGTGAAATCAGTACGTTCCAGATACTTACTGTAAATGAGTTCAAATGTATCAATAAAATGTATCAATAAATATATCAATAAAATTATTAAAATAAATGTATCAATACAATTTTGTGCTTGCTAAATTAATAAAATTACACGACGACTGCTCTAAGAATTGTATCTATACCCGAATCCAGCTTGCTATACTAAATCATTATTTAATTACAATTTAGATACTTACTATAAATAAATTTTATAACTTAAAAGTAGTCACAATGGAATTAAACAAGCATAGTTGGTTGAGTTGGTATTTATTGAGTTGTTACATATTAAAATTTGAGCATTTATTGTTGTGTAACATGAAGTAGTAATAATAAATACAAAACATGCCTACTTTTCTATTCTAGTGAGTATTTATATCCATTTTAATGCTCTCGATGCCCGCATCTAAGTTAAAAAGGAGAGCTATAACAAATACGGTCCATAACAATGATTTTTCAACGCATCCAGTTCCGCTAAGCTTATAACGATACGCTATAATCACGCTAGAGGGCCATTCGGTTGAGGCTAAGTCGTTGGGAATAGTCTCTATTAAACGTTACGCTATATACAAACACTATAGACTCTAATGACTTGCTTCATAGATGGTAATTACCAGCCCAGACGAGCGTAACCGTGACCATGGGCACCGTAACCGGCTCCGTAGGCGACGGCACCGGGGGCACCGTAGGCGACGGCACCGTGGGCAAGCGGAGCCGCAGCGTAGCCTAGAGGGCTGGCGTAGGCAGCGCGGGCCAGGGGAGCGGCACCGTAGCCCAGAGGAGCGGCGTAGGCGAGGGGAGCAGCGTGCGCGGCGTATGCGAGGGGAGCAGCGTGCGCGGCGTAGGCCACGGGAGCAGCATGTGCGGCATAGGCCAGGGGAGCGGCCTGCGCTGCGTACGCGAGGGGAGCGGAGTAGGCCAGAGGAGCAGCGTGCGCGATCACGGCGGGGTCCTTGCGCACGATGGCGTTGAATCCGGAGTGCGCGTCGGCGGCGTAGTCGACAGTGCGGCGGCTGCCGTCAGACTCGATCAGGGAGTACTGGCCCACTACGTTGTCGCCGTGGCGGGTCTCCTGCTGGCTCTTCACGTCGCCGGTGTGGGGGTCGGACACGCCGTACGAGAAGCTGGTGTAGTCGGCGCCATGGAGCCCGCTGCCTTGCGCAGCCACCACCAGAAGGGCGAAGAAAGCAACCTGTGAATTAAATATGCATTAGAAACGGCGGGAATCAAAAATATCTGTCAGTAAACGTATTAGAAAAGTTAGAGGCCAGTTTGGTCAGGTTATTACAGTTTTACTCCGCTAAATAATTGAACAGCTTGGTCTAAAGTTTGGCGGTTTGGATCGAACGTGCTCGAGAAATTTGTAACGACGTTTCGCCAGAACTTCTCCTCGATCCAAATAACTTTTATATTGACAGATTATCTCACCAAACCGCTCTTGATGTAAAAATGAATTTGCGAAGCTCATATTTTTATCTAGATTGTCCTAATTTGTTATTCGCATGATATTTAAATTGTGAAACAAAAGCGGTGTGAAACAAAAGTGGTTCTTCGATTGTATATGGAACGAAATTCTCGCTCCATATTTAAACTTTTCCCTAGTTGGCGAATGCGTTCGCCCAGTTCATTGTTCAAGCGTTATTACCTTGGAGAACATATTGGCTTGTTTGATGTCTATGGAACACTGACGTACTGAGAACAATGCGGGGCCTTATATAGCGATTAATTTTGAATCAGTCGGCAGTACGCAATAACGTAGCAGGAACTTGTGAAAGACGCGAACGCTGACCTACGCTTACACGGAAACCCCTTCATTTTGTTTAATCATTATGATCACATGTTAATCCGCTATCAAATTAACTATGGACAACTTGGAAAAACCTCATTGCGTCCTATTAATTTACATATTTGTTTTATCATTATGAGATACACATTACAATTAACTCTATTACTTTATTTATAAACACTTTTAGTTCATTTTCATCAAAGCCCGGATCAATCTGAAATTTCGTAGAAGTTTCAATTTCATTTAAAAAGTATAGAAGCTTAACTCTTGGGAAGCATAACTTCATTGGATGTATTTACTACGGAATAATATATTTCAATTACCGAGCAGAAATTATGAATTGAAAAATTGAAAAACACAAAATTGGTTCTGTTGATTTCTTGTGATGTATTAGCAAAATAACCTGAAAAATAATGACGAATATGTTTATTAGTTTCGGCTTCCTAGTTTATTATGGAATTTTTAAATTAATTATCCAATTATATTATCATCATCGCGAAGTTACGCTTACTTGGATGTGGTAAGGAATGTTTTCAGCTGTGACGAATCGGAAATCGTTGAGATGTAGTTCGGTTTCGTAAAACTCATTGATCAATGTGACATGCCATCTGATCACAATTTCTGGTTGTCATTCTTCGAAGGCATTTCGTGGGAATCTCAAAAACTACTTTTCAAGACGAGAGTATTATGTAGTTATAAACACATTTTGCTAGTCTAGTCATAGAATTTCTATTAATATGTGGGCTGTTGTTGTTATGTTACGGAGCGCTGATAGCCGAGCGGTTAAGACTTGAGCCGACGGCCTCCTTCTCGGGATGTCTCGGGTTCGAAACCCAGGTGACTTGTGACTTTTCGGAGTTATGTTATAAGCAATTGGTGGAGTAATTTAATGGTGATGGCAACATGCATGCCAGAGAGTTCTCCAATTATGGAACATTATGGATTAGAACATTAGTTCTAAAAGCCACTGAAGTGCACCAACCTGCAATTGGCCAGCATGGTAATAGGCAAGTGATGATTATAAAAACAAAATAATAATAGTAAAAAAAGTAACCTAATATATTTTTTTAATGAGTCCTGCCTATCGCGCGTGATCTCAAAAGCTAAGAACAAGTTCGCAGTTTTCATTTAGTCGCTCACGAAGCACGACTACGACCACTATCCCGGTTGATGGTTATTAAATGTGCACGATACAAGAATTGTATCAGTGCGTCTTCATGTGTATTTGCATCTAGTCCATTTTTTAACGCGATGTATAAGCGTATTACTTGTTTTAATGTAAGATCCAAGTTATGAATGATTTAAGTGTCGATTAGGGCTGAAATTTGTCAGGATTTTAAACCAATCACGTTCATCAAACTAAAAAGCTTTTGAAAATAAAACATAGAAACGATACGAGCTTTGACTGATACAGCTCCATTAGAGCAAATAGCTTTAGTTTTATTGAAAATCCAAGATGTGACATGGCTGTTACATAAATGCTGGTATTCAATCATCCTGTTTGCGGATGAATCGAAAACGATCTCATCGGAGTGCCTGCAGTATTGCGAATTGAAATCTTTGTCTAAATAAATATTTTATAATAGGTAACTAATAATAATTTATGTATCCGAGACGTGGTCCTTTACCGTCGACCTCATTCGCAAGCTCAAGGTCACTCAACGCCATGCTCGGTATTTCGCTGCGCGATCGAATTCGCAATGATGAAATCCGTAGACGAACAAAAGTTGCCGACATAGCTCGCCGAGTTAGCAAGCTGAAATGGCAATGGGCAGGCCACGTGGTTCGAAGGACTGATAACTGATGGAGAAGAAAGGTCCTCGAATGGAGACCACGACTAGGATAAAGGAGCACAGGTCACCATTAGACAAGGTGGACTTACAACCTGAAGAAAATAGCTTAAAAAAAATGTGATTAACTAATTTAAAATCTTGACTTATATGACCAACGCGTGGTATAGTTATGGTGATTCGCCTCTCACCTGCCTATCATTTTATTTCTTTCGACATACTAGCAGACGGACTACCTAATGGTAAGTAAGTGGTTACCGTCGCCTATGAACTCGCAACACCAGAGTCGCCAATGCGTCGCCGGCCCGAAGACGAGCTCTTTTTGCGCCCATTTTAAAGAACCCCATGTCCACTGAGAAAACCTCAGGTTTTTAGTTATAGACCTTAGCGCCTGTAACTCATTTCACTGTAAACAATTTTCTGTATTTCGTGTTATCATGCGCGCTAAGTTGCGAGCTCTCCCTATTTAGAAATGAGCCTGTGTATAGTGACGAACGTCTATGATATACCTACATTTCTATTTCTTACATCTAAAACACCGAAGAAAATGAACTGGCATCTGTCAATGACACGCGTGTCTCTCAGCCTTTGATAAATCAAGTTATTCTTAAAAACCCAATCGGGCGGAACAGGAATGGCAGTCTAACTCCTACATTCAAGAGAATTCCTTTGAACTTCGCTGTCATAGTTGACGGAAGTAGATTCACTGTGGTGTCAGTACAAGCGGGTTGATCAATAATAAGAGTAATATTCGTACGTGCACTGCCAAAGGAGCGTTGCGTTTGCACTGTTCAGTGTGGTAGGTGTTTAGTAAATGAAACGTAATATCTTAGTACAACTCCTTACGGTTTCCAGCAGTAGAGTAGTCCAGACAGACTCTGCCACAGTTTACACCAGTCAGTGGACGTCACCTGTTACTATCAGAGCAGTACTCACGTCACTGTCAGTATAAAGAAATTTAAAGAAAGAAATATACTGAACGATATTTACTCTTT